>ML298052.1:94888-107379 GCA_005239495.1 Nicotiana undulata | reverse complement strand
CTCTGTGCACAGATCCAGGTACTAGTTCGCAGCAGTAGCTGACGCAGTTGATATCAGCATTTCGCGGGATTTCGAGGTAGCTGTCTTGCGTCCACAGCTTCTCCATTTCCCTTCCTTATTTAGTTTAGCATTTGATTCAGAGACATATGTTATAGTCTTAGCAGAGTTAGATTTATTTATTCTTAGATGCTCATGACTATTGACTCCAGTTCTTGGGAGGTTGGTTAGACTATTAATGGGATGCTAAGACTTATTATTATAAATTTTGATGTGGTTGCTTGCTTATTATTTAATTGTGAACTGTGATAATTGAATAAATGGTCGGCTAGCCTAGTTCCACGATAGGCGCCATAACGGCCAGTTAGGATTTGGGGTCGTGACAATTTTAGTCAAATAGTCCTCAAAACCTAAGAGAATGGGAGTAATAGTAAGCACAAATCACTAGTTATCAAAAGGGTAGAGAGGATGTTCCCCTGAGACTCTCGAATCGACAAGAGAGACAATAATACTAGAAAAGAAACAAAAGAAAAGGCATGTAACAGCAAAATGTGCCAGAAAGAAAACAACAACAACGAATAAGTGAAAGGACAATAACACAAAACTATGCAAAACAACAATGTGAACACAACATAGACCGCTAACAAACCTATACAAAACTCTATCAGACTACCCGGTATAAAGAGGGAAGAACTCTCGACTACCTCATAGCCTACCACCCTAATGCTTGACCTCCACATGTTCCTATCAAGAGCCATGCCCTCGGGAATCTGATGTACATAATTTGATTGAATATCCGGCGGTGACCTGGGCGTACATAATCGGTACTAATCGAAGATCAGGGTCGAGGATGACCAATTAGGAAATCCTTCTAGTTCCGTATATCCGAACAATTCCGCAACCAGAAATCAGAGGGACATCGATAGGTAACCTCAGTCAAACAAAGACCGATATCAACCATACATCGTAGATCGCAGGAACGGCGACCCTGGACGCAATCTCACCCGAAATGATCGAAGAAGTGATCGAGGACAAGGACCGGGGGTGGATGGGCCGATGATATCCATTCCTCATTTCATAAATGGTCATGGGGATATGACCGAATGAAGTTGTTCTCCGGGATGGTGGATCATTGGTGCATACCTTTGACACTTATCACATTTTTGAACGAATTCTTTAGTGTCCTTCTCCATATTGGCCATATAGTATCCTGCTCTGATGATTTTGTGAACTAGTTATTAGGCACCAAAGTGGTTCCCACAAGTACCCTCATGAACTTCTCGTAAGACATAATGGGTGTCCCCTGGTCCCAAGCATACTGCTAACAGTACGTCAAACATCCTCATGTACAATGTTCCATCCTTAGCCAATATGAATCGAGCAGCTTTTGTTCGCAGAGCCCTCGATTCCTTAGGGTCCGATGGGAGCTCTCCATTTTTCAAATATTCAATATATTTATTCCTCCAATCCCAGGTTAGGCTTGTGGAGTTTATCTTAACGTGACCTTCTTCGATTACTGAATTTGAGAGTTGAACGACAGTCCCCGAGCTAATTCGTCATCCTCGATTGATGATCCCAGATTTGTAAGGGCATCGACTTCACTATTCTGTTCTCGAGGTACATGCTGCAAAGTCCATTCTTTAAAATGATGTAATATCACCTGCTTCATATCCAAATACCTTTGCGTTCTATCCTCTCGAACCTCGAAGGTTTTGTTTACTTGGTTTACTACCAATATGGATTCCCATTTGGCTTCGATAACTTCCGCTCCCAAGCTTTTAGCTAGTTCGAGACCTGCAATCATGGCCTCGTACTCGTCCTCATTGTTAGTCAACTTAGAAGTTTTGATAGATTGCCTAATAGTGTTGCCCGTGGGCAGCTTCAAAACGATGCCTAGCCCGGACCCCTTCACATTCGAAGCGCCATCTGTAAAAAGGGTCCAAACTCCCGATGATGTACCCGATTTTAACAAAAGCTCCCTTTCGACTTTGGGTACGAGGTCTGGCACGATAAATGGTGAGCAACTACCAAAAAATTGGAACATCTCACTCCTCAAATGATATTATTGTTAAGGTATGACCTTCTCCTTTTTCATTCACACTTTACACTAACTTGTTTTCAGGTGTTCCAGCGAAGGTATCGAAGTTCTCATCAAGTAGGAAGATATTAGGATCTTAAAGCACGTGTTGCACTCTTTTTCCCTTCGACCGGTTTTTATCCCAAATGGTTTTTTTCGGCAAGGTTTTTAACAAGGCAACCTTTGTTCGTGCTGACTTAGAGTATCCGAGGTTTCTTTAAAATCAACCTCAAATACTGGGGGGCATCACCCTCGAATGTTATATTTTCAAGGAAAATACTTCGTGTCAAAGGGGTCTCGATAGGAAAACTTTGTAATGGGACAAACGGTCGAATAAATCGTGTTCGTATAGATTATTCGAGCCCTAATGGAAAAACATGTATGCATATATGAACTATTCAAAGAGTACTTTTCCTTACCAGATATGTTGTGCCATAATAAAAATTTCTACTTTACAAGCTCCATGCTTATGATTACTTGTGAAAACTGGCTCAAGGGCCAAATACAACTACACCTCTAACAATCAAACCCATACTCGGGGACTGCCGTAAAAAATCAACATATTCGAACTATCTAACGACCGAAACCGTAAGACCTCAAAGAGGCAACACTCGATTTATAGGCCAATGCCACCATTCTCGGGGACTGACACTTTGAACAAGTTCGAAGTGTTATTGGAAAACAAGCCCAAGAGGCATACTCAAAGGCTACGGCCAAACTAGCGCGGCTCGGAGACGATTGAATTCCGCAATAAAAATAGGCATTCAAATTCTTTGAAAACCGGTTTAAAAGGGCCACCCTCGGCAAAATAATCAATGGTCTTTGGTAATATCAACCCTCAAAAAACTTTAAAAGGTATCAAATTGTTTAAATATAAATTTGTCCTAAGGCATAAAAAGCAAAGGGGTTTTGATCAATATTAAACCCTCAAAAAACAGGTAAAAATTCATGCTAAGGCATAACAAAATTCTCATAAAATCTCTAAGCCGAAAAGGGGGAAAAATCCATTCTTCTGAGGCCATATCGGCCCGATTCAAAGAGTATAAGGGCCATTTCATTTTGGAGTTCAAGAATACGTTCTCACTCAATTCACACCTAAGGGTTCACCACTTCCAGTTCGAGTAAAAACTCACTCGACTACGGTTAGAGAATCTGTTCTCACTCAATACGAACTTAAGGGTTCTATTACTTCGAGTTCGAGTAAAAACTCACTCGACTATGAAAGCAGTATTAGTGTGGCTTCGGTCAAGTTGCCCAAAAACGAAGTCTTAAACATATTATTCAAGGCATAAAGTATGCTAAAATTTTACAAGACACAAAGCAGGTTTGAAATTATCACAAGGCAAAAATTGAGAAGAAATTCAAAAAGGAAATATTTTTATATACTTGAACAAGAGTATTTACAAAAGACCGACAAGGGTCCTACACAAAAGAAAAGAAAAAGTACAAGAGTCCTAGTTATGCTGGGGAGTGACTCCTTCCTCGGGGGAAGCTTCCTCATCGGGCCCCTCACCATTATCGGATCCGCTCTTGCTACCTTCATTGTCATCGTCATCTTTGGAAGAGGCCAATAGCCTGGCGTCGGCTTCGTGCATCTTTGTCTGAGCTATCTCCTCAGAAAGATTGAAGCCTCAAACATGAATCTCCTCGAGGGTGTCTCTCCGAGATTGGCACTTTTCTAGATCAGTAGTCCATTGTGCTCTATCAGTAGCCTCCCTTAGTTGAGCTTGGGCAGCCTCGGCATCGGCCATGTATATGGCTACTGACTTGTCAGCCCGGGCCTTCTCTTTATTGGCCTCTTCTTGGGCCTTAGCAAGTTCAGCCTCGAGCTCCTCGATCCTTTTGTCCTGAAGCGAAATCTTCTCCCTAGAGTTCCGAAGTTGGACTTCGGCCTATGATAATTGAGACAGGGCAGTTTCTTTCTCCGCAACAAAGCGGTCCATGCCTTCCTTCCACCTACGGCAGCCAGCTTTAACTTAATCGGCCTCCTCCTGGAATAGCTCGATCATCTCAATTTTTTGCTGCAACTGTGACATCAAAACGTTAGCTTCCACCCTTGGATGGAGCCCGTATTTTAAAAAAAGAATAGGTACCTTCTCGTTCATCTTGGTTTCCTCCTTACGGGCCCTACCAAGTCAGCTTAGAGGTCCCTGATCTCCTCATCCTTCTACCCGCATAGGAGCTTGTGAGCATTTCTCTCCTCCGAAAGTTTTTAGAGATCGGCCTCGCATTGGCTAAAGTCGGCCCAGGACTTAGAGAAAGCCCGCATGAGAAAAGATAGAAATTAGATAGAAGGAAGGAAAAGTGGAAGAAAACTACATCAACAACATTAACACTTACCCGAGTCAGAAGGCGTTGGGCCTCTTCAAAGAGGTTGGATGCGTCGTTGAGATTAGAGGCATCATCAACCCCGATAAAGCAATCCCGAAAGGGATCCTCCTCATCGGGGACTCCGCCTATTTCAGGGGTCCTTATGGCTCGAGCATCCCTTATGGCCTCCTCAGAAAAATCCGGTAGAGAGGGTGAGTGACCTGCTGTCACTGCCCCAAGCGCGTCGCGTGGGACGCACTCTTCAGCTCTGGGGGTCTCGCAACCATCCCTCTCTGGTATATTTATTGTTGGACGAGGGATAACCTCGACCTCGGGTGATTCAGGGGTTTTGCCCGAATCATTTTTCGAGACCTCCTCATCACGAGACAGGGTCTCGACAACTGCCGCCAGCTTAAAGGAATTGGCGGTCTCGGCTTCCTTACTTGAATCACCAGTGCCGAGTCATCACCCTCGTCTTCCTCTTCTTCTTCTTCCCTAAGCCTTTGGACTGACTCTACAGTAAGAGGGATAACTTTCCTCCTAGGTCTTCGAGATGCTGAATTTTTGGGTTTGGGGTCCTCGGACGTCGAGACCATCTTCCTCTTATTATCTTTCCACGGCTTCGGAACCGAGGCCATAGCCTCTTACTCGCTACTCGGAAGCCTCAAGATTGCATCTTTGTTCAGGCCTGCACAAAAGAGGACTAAGTAAGAAAAAGAAGTGTAACCAACGCCTCAGATATAATAAGAGGGAAACTCACTGTGGTTCTTTGCTTCCCATTTGCCTTTTGCCAAGTCGCGCCAACAGTGATCAACATAGGAGGAAGTCAAAGCCAACTTCCGAACCCATTCCAAGAGGTCAGGAACTGCTCGAGGAATCCAAGCAACCGCTGCACGACAAACAAAGATGATAAATAAAGCAAAAAATGGAAATATGGAAATTAACGAGTAAAGTGTTACTTACGCTTCGGGTTCCATTTCTTGGGAAATGGAATTTTCTCCTTCGTGATAAGATCACAAGTCCTTGCCCGAACGAATCGGCCCATCCATCCCGGTCCTTTTCCTCCTCGATACTCGAGAACAATGCCTTAGTTGCCCGACGTTGCAGTTTGATCAACCCTTGAAATATTCTAGGGCTGTATAACCTGATGAGGTGGTCGAGGGTAACCGACAGCCCCTCGATTTTGCTAGTGAAGAACCGGAGCATGATCATGATGTGCTATAAAGAAGGGTGAATTTTGCCAAGGGTCACTTAGTATTTCTTGCTGAAGTCTATGATAACTGGATCGAGGGGACCCAACATGAAGGGGTAAGTGCAAACACTTAGATACCCTTCCAGATGGGTAGTAATGCTTTCTTCAGATGAAGGGATCTCTACAACTTTGTCTCCCTAGTTGCAATCCCTTTTGACATCCTCAAGGTATCCCATCATTATCGAGAAAATATGCCTCGATACATGCTCAAATCGCCCAAATCCGAGCTCCCCGTACGAACCCGTTAAAGGCGCGTTTTGCCGTTTCAATGTTGTTTTGCATGATTTGAGGCCTTGAGTTGGTTCGTTTATGTTATGGGGCTTGTTAGTATGTTCGTACGGGGTCCCGAGGATCTCAGGTGAGTTTCAGATAGGTTTGAGCTATGTTGCGCTCATTTTTCTTATGTTTCGACGTCGTTTCTTCAAGCATAAATGGTACCACATTAAGTAGATGGACTCCGGTTTTTTTTTTGATTGAAGCATTAGATCCGTATCAAAATTACGGAGCCATAGCAAAAGAATCGTCGAATTTGGACATCGTATGAGAAATTTATGGTCATTTTACTAAAAATTGGGTTGCCAGATTTTTTTCCCAGATTAATTACGAAATTGCCACTGAATTCGTTATTAAAAATCTACACTATTTGCAAATATTGAAACCAACATATCTCATTCATTATAAGGTCAAAGTGAGTGATTCAAAAGCCTAACTTGACTATAATGTCACAAGGAATCCATTGGAGTCATAAAAAGCAATTTTAGGATCGTTTGGAATGAGAAACGAGGCAGAATAGCTAACAGAAAAATATATAAAATACGGATTTGTTCATTCGGTCATATTTTGAGTTGGGGAGCTCGGATTTGGGCGATTTTGGAGGCGATTTTCACCATATGGATTGGGGTAAGTGATATCTACTCGGTTTTGGTTATATTTCATGAATCCATCTTCATTTTAGGGATTTGATTGATGATTTCAAAGTGAAATTGAGGGAGTTAGGGCTTGAGTTTTGGAGAGTTTGAGGTGAGGATTTGAGGGACCAAACGGGGTCGTATTTTGACGAATTTTATATGGTTAAAATTGGGTGAGAACGAGGTTTATTATTCTGCCAGTTTGTCTGATTTTGAGACATGGGCCCGAGGCCGGGTTTTGGCCGATTTTGGATTTTTGGCATATTTTATAGTTTTTATTGTGGAATTCGATTCGTTAGCCTATGTTGATGGTATTAATCTAATTATTGTTAGATTCACATATTTTGGAGACCAATCCAGAGGCGAAGGCTTCCTGGAGTAGTATTTTACGCTGTTAAGGTAAGTAACAGTTTTAACTCTGGCTGTGAGGGTATATACCCGGAGAAATTGACATCATTTGATTGTTTGGAGGTGATAATCACGCTAAGTGATGGGCGTGTGGGTGTATACCCCAAGGGATTGAGACTTGGTCCGTCCCGTGAGGCCTCATGGCCATCATCTGTGTTTACGTAGTTACTTGTTGTTGAATTTGTCTGCCTTAATTGTACTCAGTTATAGAAATTATTGTACTTGTTTACCTCAGTCTCTATTATTTGTTAATATGATGTGATACTTGA
This sequence comes from Nicotiana undulata, assembly GCA_005239495.1. NCBI lineage: Eukaryota > Viridiplantae > Streptophyta > Magnoliopsida > Solanales > Solanaceae > Nicotiana > Nicotiana undulata. The sequence continues at coordinate 100,158 of ML298052.1, read as the reverse complement.
TGTGGGTTGTGTCCCCTATTTGCTGATGATGGTGAGGCTAGTGAGGCACATGATTGAGTGAGGCCGAGGGCCTGGTTGTGAAGATATTAATACCATAGCGCGTGAGTTGTCCGGGTAGTACGTGAGTTGACCATGCGGGTCCAGGTATTGATACCATAGCGCGTGAGTTCTGTGTAGCACGCGAGTTGACCGTGCGGACCCATGTATGGATATGATGGCACCTGAGTTGTCCGTGCTTAGCGCTTGGGATTTGGGAGCCCCTCCGGGGTTTGTACACACCCCCAGTGAGCACAGAGTGTTGAGTGCGAGTGCTTAGTGATGGAGTGACATTGCTGTGAGGTTGCATTTACTTTTGTTGTTGCTGCATTTATCTGTTAAATTTCTTTGTGGCATTTACTCAGTTATGGAATTTACATGTTTATTTATGTTATTTTTAAGTTGTGAAAATAAATGATTAGACCGTTTTGCTTAGCTCGTCACTACTACCCAGTTCCTTAGTTATGTCTATTACTATTGAGTCGGTTGTATTCATACTACACCCTGCACTTTATGTGCAGATCTAGGTAAGTTAGAGCGCGGCGATCATTGAGTTCAGGCCGGCTATCTCTGGAGATTGCAAGGTAGCTGCTAGCGTATGCAGGACCTTGTTACTCCTTTTGTCATTCCTTCTTTTGGACAGTTAGACAGTTTATATATCTAGTTCATAGTTTTAGACGCTCATGACTTAGTGACACCCCGATGTTTGGGGCTCGTTTTTGTATTTTCTATAATTATATTTAGAGTTGATTTAGTTTATGAAAAATATAAATGTTGAGATGTTTTATTAAATTCTTATAATCGATTTAGTAGTAATATTTTGGGAAGTAGGCTTGCCTTGTAACACGATAGGCGCCATCACAACCTGGTCTAGATTCGGGTCGTAACATACCATAATTAGGATTCCTCTACTATATAAAGAGGAATTTCATTCATTTGTATGGATTATTGTTCAATGAGAAAAAGCTATACAATCATTTCTTTCTTGCTTATTGCTATTCTTACTGTTCATCAGAATTATTCTATCTTAATTGTTTTTGTACTACTATCAACTCGAGAATATATCATTTCGAGGTCGAGGCTCACTTTGCATACTGGTTTGATTTATTTTACAGTTTAATTCAGTCATATACTCTCTCATTTATCAATTGGTATTGGGTGAAATCACATATCCTTAAAACTACAATATAAGTTTAATTGTTATCCAAATTTTAGCGTAAACAATTGTATTACATTAGAAGCAATGTGATTGCAGTGCACCTCATGTCTTTGTAATAAAAACTGTAGCTTATGTGATTTCTCTTTTTGAACTTGTGTTAGCAGAGTTGTGTTAATTACAAAAGTTTCTGAGATGTTCAATAAGAAATATTAACATTTATACTAGAAAAGTAATTGCAATCTTGCAAATCCTTGAATTCTTTTGATTCCTGTAATTGATGTTAATGATAGCTCTATTTTTTTTTAAAATTCAAATGTTTTGGACAACAACAATCGTTTGAAATGTAAAGTAGCAGCTTTGTTAACGACATATACTAGCCATTCCAAATTAATGATTTTTTCTCCGGTGGAAATTGTATGTCCAATACTAAGGTATAGAGAAGCCATGAGTTATTCAGATACAGTGTGTTGCATATATTGCTCGCAAATAATCCGCCTATTCCAATTCTCTAGGTGTCTATAGTTTGAGTGATAATTATATTTCTACTTGAGGTAAGCCAATAGCCAAAGGTTATTCCATGTGCTCTTTCCATACACTTTGTTGCATTCAAAATCAAACGAACAAACATAGCTGATTTCACACTGTACATGGCTCTCTATAGTTGAGCTATCCTTTAAGTTGATTTCTCCTTTTCTCAACTGTATTAGGTAGTAATTAATGAAAAAAGAAAATAATATTTTAAGTTCTCAAGTTATTATGCAATTTTATTTTTAGTCCCAATGTTATTTGCGGTAGAACTTTTAACCTTTTATGCCATTTTGGTCCAATGATAGAAGTAAGCTCCACCAAGAGAATTGACATTAACTTCTGTAGGAAGCACAATTGTAGAGGATGTCTTTTATAAATAAATGGTTGCTTCGAGGGGCTTCATTTGATTTTATTTAGGTAATCTTCTTCCATCAACCATATTATTATTCAAAAAAGAATTGTAGAGAAATCTCCAAATACCTCTTCCAATAGTGAAGCTCTGGAGGACCTTAGTTTTCTTAGGTCTTGGTTTTCTTAGTTTGGGCACTTTTTTTTGATAAATTGATATTTGTACCTTTTGAGAGCTTGAGATTTGACAGCTGTTCCTTGTTAGTTCATTTTATGCCAATCAAAAGGAACTTCAATCAGTTAACTACTCCCTCCGGTCAAAAATAAGTGATTTTTTAATTTTTTTTTATGGTCTAAAATAAGTAATTTTTTCAGATATTAAAAATGAATTAATTATTTTATTTTTACATTGTCCTTGGAGTAAATAGTGTTGGAATATGTATTAGGAGTGTTTATGTGAGATAGTAAAAGTTAATATGGTCAATTTTATTGCTAATTAATGCTAAAAGGTGAATTTCTTAATATGTGTGAAAATATCCAAAAAATCACTTATTTTGAACCGGGGGGAGTAATTTAGAATCTGGAAGTAATAATAAATATACTAGGGAAAAGAAAAACTAGATACTCCCTCCGGTCCAGAATAAGTAATTTTTTTGCTGTTTTCACACTGATCACGCTCAAGTGTGTCTAAGAAAAGACTAAGCGGGCATTGCAAATATAATCCGGGGTATTATGCCCAGAGTCGAATCCCACAGGGACTTAATATATCAAAAGAAGCTTGTAAAGTACTAAATTCTTATTAGTCAACCTCCTCAAACTTTATGAATAACCAATGGTGTTGTGATTACTACTACAACTAACTGAATCTATAAAACTAAGAGTAACTAACAAGCAGTTGTAAACAATTGAAATAAAAGTCTAAGGTAATGGTTTCCCCCGTTGGTTCTTTCCCTAGTTGTATGTTCCTATAGCTTTGATTTGGCTGTCTCTATCAATCACGAACTCTCCAGTTATCGTAAATCTTTCTCAAGCATTTATGACAATTTACTAGACGCACTCTCTCGAGCTACGCTAGTTATATTTACGTTACGGTTCACTTTAGATTGCACCCGAGGTATATTATCTCTAACCCAACCTCTAAACCCTCGGTTATGACTCTCGTCTATACTCCGGGAGTGGTGTTGTTCAACAACTACCTAAATATGCACTCTTTCTCAAGCAGATACATAATAAATAGGAACAGCTAGTTGAGGGCCCTTCAACTAACTACAATCAAAACGTAGTTGAACAAATAGAGATTAATAACCAACTCAAAACTATATTAACATGCCAACAAGTTCATCTCCAACGGGTTCCACCAAAACCTTAGATTAAAGTATTTAGCTACTCATAATAATAACAAAAACTACAAAAGAATTCATAGTTAATGGTAAAAGAACAAAAGAAGAAAAGAAGGATTGATGCCCAAATTGCCTCCTTGCCTCTTGCCCTTGTTTTGTTGTTTTCTAAACTCTAAAAACTGATTCTCTCCTCTCTTGGGCATATTCCTTAAGTTTATATAGGGTTTGGGGCTTAAAATCTCGGTTTTTTCACTTTAGTCCCTGAAGTTTACGCGTCCGGCTACGGTCGCACCGCGGTTACGCCAGGACCGCGGCCAAACAGGTTCTCTGAATCTGAGGCTGCCTTCCGCCGCTGTTGCACCGCGGTTCTGGCGTAACCGCGGTGCGACCCTGTTCCTTTTGGAATTTGGGAAAACGTAAAACATATTAATTATAGCTCTTTGAGTTAGCTTTCCAACCATATATTATATAGCCCAAATGGAATTTGGAGCAAAATGTTATGTCTATTTTACTAGACAGTGCGTAATATGCCTCCTCGAGTCTTCGTTTGTTCTCAACTATCAAATTTGACCCCCGAACACGATCCCGACTTAATTCCTTGAGCTTTTACTCAGATTTCAAAGCTACAAATCACTTAAATTCATTCCATAACATCTATGTAACTCGGAATCACTCCTACAAGGCATAAAACACATAATTAGTACAAAACACTAGCGATTAAAGCTCAAACTCAATCAAAGTGCAGTAAACTAGAGTGTAATAAGTGACTAAAATACGTAATTATAGCCTATCATCAACACCCCACACTTAAGCCATTGCTCGTCCTCGAGCAATCAAACTACACTTTATATAGACATGACGTTTTTAAGCAATTCTCCTAACTCATCACCCCAAGAATATTTAAAATAGACTAAGCACAAAAAGCGTAACATCTTCACCTCAAGATTTGACTCACAAGTACCACGCATTATTCACAGCTCACCCACTTACTCTAACATAGAGGTCACTGTTACCTTTCCTTCATAAATCAAGTTCCCTCACACAACAAAATAGAGTAGTTCCACATAATAAAATTTAAGAACACATAGGAACTTAAGATAGAAAGAATCCACTCACTCTCAGAAATAACATTCATGTGCCACAAAAGATGCACCATAGGCTTGCCCGTAGTGTACTACTTTACTAATCGAGTTCATTAAGTCTAGGATCAAGTAGGACTTTATTTGGTTGTAATGTAGGCTGCGGGACGGGTAGGATATATTTAGATATAAAAGTGACTACACATCCCTATGCACTTTAATACATATACCNACACTTTAACTTTTACACAGTTCATAACAATTCAAGTGCTTATGAGAGGTTAAAAGGTTCAAATAGATAGTCCATTCAAACAATTGGGTAAGGCTTGTAATGTGATTGCCAAAGAAATAGGATTACATGCTCAAAGGGGTTAACTACGATACGTAACAATTAAGCGGGTAAAATATACATACTGGCTCAACAAAGAAATGCCTATATCACTTCCAAGACTGAACACAACTACTATTTCGCTTTGCAAACACACGGGGCAAGTTCTAGACATCAAATGCAATGCACAGAATAACACACAAACCTCACACACACATGGCACATAACTCACTCAGGATTGGATTCATCAAGACACTCTAGTCAAAGCAGTTAAGCAAATTTAAAATAATACAATTTAAGGTACCTATGCAAGAGCCAAAAACTGAGCCTAAGCGTCACAACCAAAGTACTCACTATTCTCAAGGCATAACAAAGTCAAGAATTCAATTCAAAACACAACACAATGGCTCCTCTTTCTAAAAAAAACTAACTACACCCGGTTCAAACAAAAC
>ML298052.1:16640-94874 GCA_005239495.1 Nicotiana undulata | reverse complement strand
CAGACAATCTCCTCACCCCACACTTAAAATTATGCATTGTCCCCAATGCACACTCATACATACAAGAGGGTAAAAGAAACTCCCTGGTAGGTCAAAGGCCGAAGCACTAGCATCTCATGGGGTACTCAGACTTCTCCCAAACGTGGTCCTTCATGTGGGTACCTCACACTTAGTTCCAACCAATGATTTGTTGTTGCATCCTTCCAATGTCTTTGCTTTCCATGCTCCTAAAAAAATCAAAAATCGACACTACAAAAATAATATAATACAAAAATAATAAAAAATAAAAAATAAAAGAAAGCAATAAATATGGGTTACCTCCCAAAAAGCGCTTGATTTAATGCCGCGACACGACGTGAATCACTTTTTGCCTCCACCTCGAGCTTATGAATTGAACCCCAAGTTTTGATTCAAGCTTATGATTATGGTCATGGGGCGGTGGAACGAATCTAACTGGCCCAAGGAAATAATGTAGTGTTCTGCATTCCTTGGCCTTTGTATGAGGTATGTAATCTTGACTTTCTGGCAAGAAGAATTCCAGAATATATGCACCTTGTTCCTCATTCCTTGACTCCTCAATCGGCTCGGATGACTCTATTTCCATATCATCATCCAAGCACAATGTGGAAAAATGTTTGGAGTGAGGACCAATGCGCTCAAACACATGAACTGCAGGACTTTCAGCATCCTCAACACCAATCACACTAGAGTCGACTAAATTTGTATCCTCAACGTCCCTGGTTGACTCTGGTATTACTTCTTCAACATCGGCATCCTCAAATTCTAGCTGGTTAGAGTTTTGGGGTTCTACTTTGGACCCCTCCAATTGGCACCTCAATTTCCATCTCTAATGCACACTGCTCCTGGCTATCCATAATATTGGCATATTGATCATTAAAAGCTTCAACTAGTTGACTCGCTTGAGCCTCTAAGTTGCGAATAGTTGCATCTTGCCTTTGTACCTGCTGTAGTAACTCATCATTTTGTTCCACAAGGAACTTCATGATATTCTCGATCTTTCTCAGGTCATCATCCCTGGGTTCTTTGTTTCTATCNTAATTTTGCCCTGGGTGGTTTCCTCCACAATATGCATAACGAGGATCAAAAGTAGAATTACCAACATCCAAACTCTTATAATTCCATGATGCCATGTTTTTACAAATTAACAAATAAAACTAAAATAAAGAAAATAAAAATTAACTACTGGAAAAAAAAATTCAAACTTGAAACCTAGCAATATGTACACCTATAACTACACGTCAAAATTTCAATGTATAGATTAAAAGTGAAGAAAATTGACACACTAAGAATTTTTGTATATCTTCCAACTACAATTGATAATACCGCTAAGTCCCCGGCAACGGCGCCAAAATTTGATCGNTTAGTCAACCTCCTCAAACTTTATGAATAACAAATGGTGTTGTGATTACTACTACAGCTAACTGAATCTATAAAACTAAGAGTAACTAACAAGCAGTTGTAAACAATTGGAATAAAAGTCTAAGGTAATGGTTTCCCCCGTTGGTTCTTTCCCTAGTTGTATGTTCCTATAGCTTTGATTTGGTTGTCTCTATCAATCATGAACTCTCCAGTTATCGTAAATCTTTCTCAAGCATTTATGACAATTTACTAGACGCACTCTCTCGAGCTACGCTAGCTATATTTACATTACAGTTCACTTTAGATTGCACCCGAGGTATATTATCTCTAACCCAACCTCTAAACCCTCGGTTATGACTCTCGTCTATACTCCGGGAGTGGTGTTGTTCAACAAATACCTAAATATGTACTCTTTCTCAAGCAGATACATAATAAATAGGAACATCTAGTTGAGGGCCCTTCAACAAACTACAGTCAAAACGTAGTTGAACAAATAAAGATTAATAACCAACTCAAAACTATATTAACATGCCAACAAGTTCATCTCCAACGGGTTCCACCAAAACCTTAGATTAAAGTATTTAGCTACTCATAATAATAATAAAAAATACAAAAGAATTCATAGTTAATGGTGAAGGAACAAAAGAAGAAAAGAAGGATTGATTCCCAAATTGCCTCCTTGCCTCTTGCCCTTGTTTTGTTGTTTTCTAAACTCTAAAAACTGATTTTCTCCTCTCTTGGGCGTATTCCTTAAGTTTATATAGGGTTTGGGGCTTAAAATCCCGTGTTTTGCACTTTAGTCCCTGAAGTTTACGCGTCCTGCCGCGGTCGCACCGCGGTTACGCCAGGACCACGGCCAAACAGGTTCTCTGAATCTGAGGCTGCCTTCCGCCGCTGTTGCACCGCGGTCCTAGCGTAACCGCGGTGCGACCTTGTTCCGTTTGGAATTTGGAAAAACGTAAAACATGAAAATTGTAGCCCTTTGAGTTAGATTTCCGACCATATATTATATAGCCCAAATGGAGTTCGGAGAAAAACGTTATGTCCATTTTACTAGACAGTGCGCAATATGCCTCCTCGAGTCTCCGTTTGTTCTCAACTATCAAATTTGACCCCCGAACACGATCCCGACTTAATTCCTTGAGCTTTTACTCAGACTTCAAAGCTACAAATCACTTAAATTCATTCCATAACATCTATATAGCTCGGAATTACTCCTACAAGGCATAAAACACATAGTTAGTGCAAAACACTGGCGATTAAAGCTCAAACTCAATTAAAGTGCAGTAAACTAGAGTGTAATAAGCGACTAAAATACGTAATTATAGCCTATCATCACACACATATTAAGAAATCCACCTTTTAACATTAATTAGCAATGAAATTGACCATATTAACCTTTACTATCTCACATAAACTCTCCTGACACATACTCCAACACTATTTACTCCAAGAGCAATGTGCAAATAATAATTTAATTCATTTTCGAAATCTGAAAAAATTACTTATTTTGGACCAAAAAAAACAATCAAAAAATCACTTATTTTGGACCGGAGGGAGTATTAATTAAACCGAGAAGGTATTTTGGTTTAGATTTGAATGATTTTGACGCGCATTCGGAGGAGGAGAGTAACAATAATGAGAAGATAGAAGAAAATCAGAAGGATAATGGCGTGGTTGGAAAAGTGGAATGAAGATATATACTTCTTTAAATGTTTGTATCGTCGGTTTATACCTTTTCTTTTTCCTTCACCATGTCGCCTTACAGTTTATAGAGTCAATTACTACGTTTTTCCTCTACCTTTTTCCCTATTTAAAAATAGAAAGGGTAAGTTTTCTTTGTGGCCAAGGTGTTTCCTTCCGTTCGTGCTGAAACTTCTAGAGAAATATTGAATTTTTGGACATTACAATCTTTTGGTGCTCTTATGACTATCTCATCTCCTTAAAATATGCGTCAAACCTTTTTTGGGGTACAATTATGAGATAGTGTATTGTTTCGACCTCTCTAAAGAGAGATTTATCAAATTAACTTACCCTAACAGACATTTTCAGTTTGTCTTCCCTCCAAATCACCAACACAAGTGAGCTTTATATGCATCTATATATGAGACCTTGGATATACTATAATATTTGTTTAAGACTGTCTTTGTTTAGTAGTGCAAGTTTTCAAATTTCTCATGTTATTTGTGCAGGTTTCATAAACCCACCATTGGATCCCTATCCAGAAAGAAAAAAGCGCATTCCTGCAACATTAGTTGATGCCGCTAAAAGAAATTTTGAAGCGAAAACTTTCCTTCTCATTTGCCAATCTATGGATTCAAAGGAAACTCTTTAAATAGTTGATGTGGTTATATTTAAATTTATGAAAGTAGCTGCTCCCCTCTAGGTGAAATTTTTATTTGTGTGGCATGCTCTAATATAAAAATCAAATTATAGTAGGTTGGTTTGTATCGCACTAATTTGGATGAGAAGGCAAAAGGCTCAAAGCACAACCCCCCATTTACGCAGGGTCGGGGAAGGGTTGTACCCCAAGAAAAGTGATATAGACAGTCTATCCTAATACAAGTATTAGTGGATGTTTTACGTTTCGAACATATAATTTTTAGGTAACACAGAGACAATTTTACCGTCGTTCCAAGATAATTTTACTTTTGAATGAATGATATATTTAAATTTTAATTTGTTGTGCTCTAACCTAGCTTTAAAAGTGGTCTTCCCTACTAAATGGAACATTTGAGATTTCTTTGGAACATTTGAGATTTCTTAACAATGTCGTGGCACACACCGTCTAGTTTACTTAATATAAGTAAGCAAGGTTACCCTCAATATAATATGATATGGAGTTTCAGTTTTCTAGTTGTTCTTTTACACCTTTGGATATTTCTTTTGACCTTAAGTAATACACGACCAAATCCTGACACATGTGCTGTAGAAAGATCACGGATTCCTTCAACACATACTACAAGAGGTGGGAAATGGACTGGTTTGGGTCATATTCTGGCAAGTCAAATTAGTTTAAATCAATAAATGGGTCTTGATTTACTCTGTTCAAAATTTACCTCATGTTCTTTCAAATTTAGATAATTCGCAATCTCCTAGTTTGATTTTGTATGTGTGGGTTAAGGCTGCATTTTGACTCGCTAGATAACATACCTTCACCCATTTTGATCCAATAGTTTGATGGATCATTTCGAAGTCAACCCATTGGATCAATTCAACAAGTGTGTCATGGGGAGGCACAAACGCACACGCAAATTTATATAGTCGACAAATAATATAAAGATAAGAATCAAATATCGTACTCACATGGCCTTATAATTAACTACTTCACTAGCTCAAATTGTTTATGATTTGTTCATTCAAATAATTTTTCGAGAAGTGACTGTGATTTTAATTAACTACATCTGTTGTGAGAACTAACAATAAAGCAAGTAGGCAAGAATACAAGCACAACATGCGAATAACTTCGGAGAAAGATTAATGAGATGAGAGTATTCCGGGATTATAGGATTAATGTCAATCATGTTGAACTTTTTCCCTTAAATTAAATACTTGATATAGCAGGTTTAGTGACAAATATGATTTATACTGCGCACAAGATTCTTTTAATGCGTTGCTCACCTATTCAAGCCAACGTAGTGCCTATACGTCTATAGAGTCAGAGTCAACTAGAACGCATGCATAATCTCTTCAATGATAATCTAGTCAGATAATTAGCATATGTCCATCCTAATCATGAATCTATTCCCTGATGCTCGGATTTATAAACTTAGTTTATTTAATCCTATAGGCAATTTAAAGTTCCCACTTTCGAATTCAGCTAATGATTCGTAAATAATATTTTAGTGCTAGCTATGCAGTAAAATAATTAAAATAGAACTAGTAAAACAAATCAATATGATACAATTAAGTAATAAAAATAACCGTTCAATATCAACAATCAAGAACTTCCCCTAACCCCAGAATAAGGGAATTTAGCATTCTTCTTCCAAATAATTAGTATTTGAACAATCATGTTTGAAACTACAACACCACAAATGCTAATTATTGCGAAGAAGAATGCTATGATTTCACATTCCCCAATTGTTCTACATAGTTGCCTCCCAAAAATATGTCAAATCCCCTCCAAAATGAGTTTAATGGGTGTTTATAGAGTAAGGTAAAACCTAGGCCCAAGTAACCTACTCCAAAACTTAGAAGGAATTGAAACCAATTCGGACACACGCGCGGTGCATCGCACCATTAGTGGCGCATAAATACCACAGCCTCGCGCTGTGAGACGCAGAGGGCTTGGCACATTTGGCTCAACCTCGCAGCATCTAAGATGCTGAATATTTGGTACCTCGTGCCCCTCGTTCCTTTCATGCTCTTCTTTGTCGTTTTTAATATCATTTCGCGTAACGTCTCTCCAATTCATGTCCAAATATTCTAATATATCATCAAATTAATTCAACTGGACTTAAAGTCACACAAATTATCAATACAACATATAAATGTAAGACAAATAATGTCATAAAATATAAATGTAGCCCGACATCAAGTCATAACCTTACCCGTTTAAACTTGGTCATGTCGATGGATTACTAAAAATGGATTGGTTTTGCCACCTTCAATGGTGGGATGTCAAAATATGTTAAGACTCTAAGTAGAATTGAATGGTAATTATAATCGAATGGTGCGATAGAACAAGATCTCTTTATCTTTAATTAGATACTTTAAGTCAAGTCCGAAGAATAGATAATTTTTTGGTAGGAAGTGCTAAACCTCTCGGTTGGCACATCCGACACTATCCAAATTAGTTGAACAATGATCTTAAATAGTAGTGGATGGGTAAACCAAAAAGAATATGTGACGATCCAATAGGTCGTTTTGAGTACTACCCTTAATTTTCGTGTTCTGAGAAATCCCGTAGCTTTATTTCATGTTTATTAATTTGCATGTGTGGTTCTTGTCTTTTTTCGAAAATCTTATATGTAGAATTTTGAAGAAAAAGTAATTTTTTTCCTTAAAATAAGTTTTGAGTTTACCACGGTCAATGTTTTTTTGTAAAAGACCTTGAATCTGTATTTTGACGATTCTGGTAGGTTCGTATGATATTTTTGGACTTGTGCGCACATTTGATTGGGGTCCCGGGTGAACCAAGCTCGTTTAGCGCTTTATGTGAAAGATTGTGAAAAATGAGTTTTTAAGTTGTAATCATGAGTTTTGATCTTGTTATTTAATATTATTTTGGTGATTTGAGATAGCGAGCGAGTTTATAGGATTTTATTTCACGTGTGTGCATATTTGAATTGGAGTCTGAGGGGTTCGGTAGAGTTTTCGTTGTGTTACGGATGCGTTTGAAACTGCTAGTGCTCAGCAATTGCTGGTGCAAAGTTGCAGGTCTCGCATTTTCGAGAACCTGATCGCAATTGCGAGCCTTGCATTTGCAATGTCAGGCTAGCACATGCGAACACGGGCTAAGGGCTGGCACTTCGCATGTCACGACCCGAAATTCCACCGTTGGAACCGTGATGACGCCTAATATCACACTTGCTAGGCAAGCCAACGTTAGAGAATTATTAAGCGAAACCTTATTCAATTCAATAAATAACAACAAATAAACTAAAATGAAATACAGCGAGTGCGGAATAACATAAAAGCTTCAACATCTACTACCACCTGGATTTGGAGTCACAATTCACGAACTGCTAGGATTTATACAAGTAAAAGTGTGAAAGGAATACAACTATTAGAACGAATGAAACAGTGAAAGAAAACATAAAATATAGACGGAGACTTCAAGGTCTGCGAATTCCGACATATCTACCTTGAGACACCGATGAACTAGCCCGAGCTGCTATGACTCTCGATCAGTTGGGACCAATACCAAGATCTGCACAGGAAGGGCAGAGTGCAGTATCAGTACAACCGATCCCATGTATTGGTAAGTGTCGAGCCTAACCTCGACGAAGTAGTGATGAAGCTATGACAAGACACCTACAAATCAAACTTGTGTAATTTAACAGTATATGTACAATGAAGAACTAGACATGTAATATGTTCAAATAACAGCAACGAAGAACTAGACAGGTAATATCGGGAGGGGGAAACATGCCGAGGGGAATACGAGGTAGAGAACTTAAACACAATGGTAACTTGAACAACCAATATACTATGAACCAATAAGACAAGTAAACACAATAAAGGAAAAATGCACGACATCACCCTTTGTGCTTTTACTCCCATCCTCACCATAAAATTAATAGAAACGGCACGACATCACCCTTCGTACATTAACTCTCATAATATGGTACGACATCATCCTTCGTGCATTAACACTCACAATATGGAATGGCATCACCCTTCGTGCATTACACTCACAATATAGCACGACATCACCTTTCATGCATTAATACTCTCCCTTACCATCATGCAATAAACAAATAACAATAGTGAGATAAAATAACAAGTACAAGCCTTACCTCCAAAGTTGTTTCCACAATATCAACCTCAACTTCGGAATCAATACTCAATTATCAACAAAAGATTCGTAAACATGATAAAAGCGATCGATTTAACAATACTAGTCTAAACATGAATAACATGAGCAAAGGAAGCTATAATTGCAAGAGACCAATCCCCACACGCATGCTTTAACCCGACTACAACACTTAAGTACTCGCCACCTCATATATAAGTTGTTCCCAACAATTAAACAAGAAGCAAATAGACACACAAGTCATATTCCCTCAAGTCATGGTTAATAACGACACTTACCTCACTCCAAAGACCACTCACTGCTCAATCACAACCTTGCCTCTCAAACAAGACTCCAGACAAATAGAATCTAGCAAATTACCAACCAAACAATTTAAATTAAGCCTTAGGAACTACCCAAAATTACAAGAATTCAATTTAGGGCCTTTTTTAAAAAAATTCAACAAAAGCCAACACTCGGGCCTGGTTGGTCCAAACTCAAAATTCGTACCAAAACCTGATTACCCTTTCACCCCGAGCTCGATTATGTAATTTGTTTTGGAATTCGACCTCAATTTGAGGTCTAAATCCTCAATTTACCAAATCCTTAGTTTCTACCCAAAAACTCCCAATTCCACCCTGAAAACCTTAGATTTTTTGTTGAAAACTTGTGAAATGTAGTGAAAGATTGAAAGGAAATAGGTTAGAGTCACTTACCAATGATTTGGGGAAGAAGGATTCTTAAAAAAATTGTCTGTAAGGTTTTAGGTTTTTGAAAATTTGAGAAATGAACAAAAATTCCCGTCTAAGTCACTTTTAATCAGTTACAGGTGTCACATTCGCGACGTGGGGTTTGCAAATGCGAAGAACCTATTGCAAATGCAAAGGTTTTCACATCCATACCATCATCGCAAGTGTGATGAAAAGTTCGCAAATGCGAACCTGACCATTCCGCAATTGCGACCATATGATCGCATTTGCGACACTGCCTTCCCTTGACCCATTTCGCAAATGCGAAGAATTATTCGCAAATGCAAACATCATGAGGCCCAACCACTCTTTGCAAATGCAAGGAATAACTTGCAAATGCGAAACCCTTAGAGGTTGAAATTGCGATGCCTGATCTCGCAAATGCGAGATCAGAGGCCTGCATCAGAAACTGAGGCACCAACAATGTTCTAAGTCCAATTTTCACCCCCATCTGAAACTCACTCGAGCCCTTGGGGCTCCAAACCAAACATGAACACAAGTCCTAAAACATCATACGAACTTGCTCGCCAAATCAAAATACTAAATTAAGACCTACAACTACAAATTGAACACCAAATCAAAGGAAATTCTCAAGAAAACTTTGAAATTTCTATTTTCATAACCGGACGTTCGAATCACGTCAAACCAACTTCGTTTCTCACCAAATTTCACAGATAAGTCATAAATATGGTATTGGACCTATGTCGGGTTCTAGAACCAAAATACGAACCCGTTATCCAAAAAGTCAAGCTTTGGTCAAACAATTCAAATTTAATAAGCCTTTAACTTTCAAATTTCGACAAAGTCCGATATCTCGGTCTAGGGACTTCCGAATTCGATTCTGGGCATACACCCAAGTCCCGAATCACGGTGTGGACCCATCGGGACTGTCAAAACATGAATCCGGGTCCGTTTACTAAAAATATAGATTGAAATCAACTCAAATAAAGTTTTTAGGCACAATTCTTAATTTTCTCAGTTTTAAACATAAAAGCTTTCCCGAAAGACACCCGGACTGCACTCGCAATCGAGGAAGGATAAAATATGATTTTTAAGGCTTCGAATCACAAAATTAGGTTTTAAAACATGAGATGACCTATCGGGTCATCATATTCTCCACGTCTAAAACAATCGTTCGTCCTCGAACGGACATAGAAAAGTACCTGAATTGGTGAAAAGGTGGGGATATCTACTTCGCATGTTGGACTCGGAATCCCAAGTAGCTGCCTCTACGAGCTGACCTCTCCACTGCACTCGGACAGAAGCATAACTATTTGACCTCAACTAACAAACCTGCTGGGCTAGAATAGCCAACGACTCCTCCTCGTAAGTCAAATCCTTGTCCAACTGAACAGAGCTGAAATCTAATACATGGGACGGATCGCCGTGATACTTCTGAAGCATGGACAGATGTAACACTGGATGAACCACTGATAACCCCAGCGGTAACGCAAGCCTGTAAGCCACCTCTCCTTCTCTCTCAAGATTCTCAAAAGGTCCGATATACCTAGGGATCAGCTTGCCCTTCTTTCCGAAACTCATTACACCCTTCATGGGTGATACCCGGAGCAACACTCTCTTCCCTTCCATGAATTCAACATCACGAACTCTACGGTCGCCATAACTCTTTTGCCTAGACTGAGTTGTGCGAAGTCGATCCTGAATAATCTTGACCTTATCCAAAGCATCATATACTAGATCAGTACCTAACAACCAAGCCTTCCCTAGCTCGAACCACCAAATTGGTGACCGGCACCGCCTACTGTATAATGCCTCACAAGGAGCCATCTGAATGCTCGACTGGTAGTTGTTGTTGTAGGCGAACTCTGCAAGGGGAAAGAACTAATCCCACGACCCTTTGAAGTCTGTAACACATGCGCAAAGCATATCCTCCAATATTTGAATAGTGCTCTCGGGTTGTCTGTCTGTCTGTGGATGAAATGTTGTGCTCAACTAAACCCGCGTATCCAACTCAGGATGTACTACCCTTCAGAAGTGCGAGGTGAAGTGCGTACCTCGATCAGAAATGATAGACACAGGAACACCGTGAAGACGAACGATCTCGCGGATATAAATCTCTGCCAACTGCTCTAAAGAATAGGTAACTTCCATAGGAATGCAAGACGCTGACTTAGTCTGCCTGTCCACAATGACCCAAACGACATCGAACTTCCTCTGAGTCCGTCGGAGTCCATCAACAAAATCCATAGTGATACACTCCCATTTCCACTCAGGAATCTCTATCTTCTGAAGCAAACCACCAGGTCTCTGATGCTCATACTTTACTTGCTGACAATTTAGGCACCGAGCTACATAGGCAATTATATCCTTCTTCATCCTCCTTCACCAATAATGTTGTCGCAAGTCCTGATACATCTTTACGGCGCCTGGATGAATAGAATACCGGGAATTGTGGGCCTCCTCAAGAATGAACTCACGAAGTCCATCCACATTAGGTACAGAATCACGACCCTTCATCCTCAAGACCTCGTCATCACCAATAGTAACCTTCTTGGCACCAGTGTGCCGCTCTGTGTCCATGAGGACCAACAAATGAGGGTCTCCATACTCACAATCTCTGATGCACTCAAACAATGAAGATCAAGCGATTGTACAAGTTAGAAAACAAATAGGTTCTAAAATATCCAACCTCAAAATTTGGTTGGCTAAAGTCGAACAAGTGATGCAAGAGGCCTCTCACCGACTAGAACGAACGCAAGGCTACCCATACTCGCTACCTTTCTACTCAGGGAGTTGGCCACCACATTGGCCTTCCCGGGATGATACAAGATGGTGATATCATAGTCTTTCAATAGCTCCAACCACCTCCTCTGCCTCAAATTTAGATCCTTTTTCTTGAACAAATACTGAAGGCTCCGATGATCATTGAAAACCTCACACGACACGCCGTAAAGGTAGTGCCTCTAAATCTTTAGCGCATGAACAATAGCTACCAACTCTAAATCATGGACATGGTAATTCTTCTCATGAATGTTCAACTGTCGTGATGCATATGCAATCACCTTGCCCTCCTAAATCAATATTGCATCGTGCCCAACACGGGACGCATGACAATACACCGTATAAGATCCTGAACTTGTAGGCAACACCAACACTTGCATTGTAGTCAAAGAAGTCTTGAGCTTCTAAAAGCTCACCTCACACTCGTCTGACCATCTGTACGCCCCCCCCCCCATCTGGGTCAACCTGGTCAACGGGGTTGCTATAGATGAAAACTCCTCCACAAAGCGACAGTAATAGCCTGCCAAACCCAAGAAACTCCCGATCTCCGTATCTGAAGTGGGTCTAGACCAGTTCTGCACTACCTCAATCTTCTTAGGATCTACCTGAATGTCCTCTGCTGAAACAACGTGCCCCAACAAAGCGACTGAATCTAACAAAAACTTGCACTTTGAAAATTTAGCATATAATTGGCTGTCTCTCAGAGTCTGAAGTACAATCCTAAGATACTGCTCGTGCTCCTCTCGACTGTAGGAGTAGATCAGATATCATCAATAAACACCATCACAAATGAGTCCAATTAAGTCTTGAACACTCGGTTCATCAAATCCATAAATGTTGCTGGGGTAGTTGTCAGCCCAAAGAACATCACTAGAAACTCATAATGCCCACATTGAGTCCAAAAAGCTGTCTTAGGGACATCGGATGCCCTAATCCTCAACTGACGGTAGCCAGATCTCAAATCAATCTTCAAAAACACCTTGGCACCCTGAAGCTGATCAAATAAGTCATCAATCCTCGGCAATGGATACTTGTTCTTAATGGTGACTTTGTTCAACTACCAATAATCTATGTACATCCTCATCGATCCATCATTCTTCTTCACGAACAACAAAGGTGCACCCCAGGGAAAACACTAGGTCTAATGAAGCCCTTATCAAGCAAATCTTGTATATGTTCCTTTAGTTCCTTCAACTTTGACGGGGCCATACGGTATGGTGGAATGGAAATGGGATGAGTGCTCGGAGCCAAATCTACATAGAATTCAATACCCCTATCGGGTGGTATCCCCGGCAGGTCTGTAGGAAATACCTCCGAAAATTCACGAACAACTGGTACCGAATCCATGGAAGGAACCTCTACATTAGAATCCTGAACGTAAGCCAAATAAGTTAGACACCCCTTCTCGACCTGTTGACCATATGCCGAGCTATCATGTAAAAGATAACCCCGCTGGTAGAATGGTCGGGAGTCCCCCTCCACTTTAATTGAGGCAACCCCGACAAGGCTAAGGTCACTGTCTTGGCGTGACAGTCCAATATAGGGTGATAAGGTGACAACCAATCCATACCCAATATAACATCAAAAATAACCATATCGAGAAGTGGAAGATCTACACTAGTCTCAAGACTCCCAATGGTGACCACACACGAACGATAAACACGATCTACAACAATAGCATTCCCCACAGGTGTGGACACATACACAGGGGCACTCAAAGAATCATGAGACACAACTAAATATGAAGCAAAATAGAATGACAAATAGGTGTAAGTGGAACCCATATCAAATAGAACTAAAGCATCTCTCCAGCAAACTGAAACAGTACATGTGATAACGGCGTCAGTTGACTCAGCCTCAGGTATGGCTGGAAAAGCATAGCATCGGGGCTGGGCCCCACCACTCTGAACTACATCCCTAGGACGACCCCTAGCTGGCTAGCCTCCACCTCTAGCGGCCTGACCTCCACCTCTAACTGCCAGACCACCACCTCTGGCTGTTTGACCCCAACCTGTAGCTCGATGAGTGAGTGGTGTAGCACCTGGTGTCGGGACCATGGCACGATAACCTTGATGTTGTGAACTGCTCGATGCATAAGGGCAAAACCTAGCAATGTGCCTCGGATCACCACAAGTATAACAAGACCTTGACTGTTGTAACTGCTGTCCATGAAACTGACCTTGTCGACCTAAGTTACCATCGTGAAAACTCTAGAGCAGAGGTGCACTAATAGAGGCTGGTGGTGCACTGTTGGCTAGCTGATCAGAATAAGGCATATGAGGGCCATGACCACCTAGAGCATCATGGGATGCTTGGAGTGCTGAATGAAATGCCCTGGGAGGATGGACTCTACTAAAAGTGCCCCTGCCTCCAGATGAGGCACCGCTGAACCCACCGGAATGACGAGGTCTCTTGTCTGATCCCTGACTCCCCTAAGCAAGAACCACCTCGATTCGCTTGGCTACATTGGCAGCCCCTTGAAAAGAAATCTCACTCCCAGTCTCCTTAGCCATCTACAATCTGATAGGCTGAGCAAGTCCCACAATAAACCTCCTCACCCTCTCTCTCAGTAGGAAGTAGAAGAGGAGCATGACGGGCCAAATCCACAAATCAAGTCTCATACTGATTAATAGTCATAGTGCCCTGCTGAAGACGCTCGAAATGATGGCGATGCTCATCTCTCAGTGTGATAGGGAGAAACTTCTCTAGGAAGAGCTGAGAGAACTGGTCCCAAGTAAGAGCAGGCGAACCAGCTGGTCTGCTCAATAAGTAATCTCTCCACCATTTCTTGGTGGAACCAGTCATCTGAAATGCACCAAAATCGACCCCATTGTTGTCCCTATACCCATGTTCCGTAGAACCTCATGACAGTTGTCAAGATACTCCTGGGGTCCTCTGAAGATGCACCACTGATGTGAACTAGAAAGATCTTGGTGAACTTGTCCAATATCCATAAAGCCTTAGAAGACATAGCTGGCCCATCACCGGCCTAGGCCGCAACAACCGGCTGAACTACTCTGACTGGCTGAGCTGCTGAAGTTTGATACCGGGGAGCCATCTTCTACAGAGTGTGAGTAGTAGGAGTCTGTGCTCCTCCTCCAGCCTGTGAGACGACTAGTGCCATGGGAAATGTGCCAGTCTGGACCACACTCTCTATAAGGCCCACCAAACAGACAAAAGCATCCTGAAGCACTAGGGTGGCAATGAACCCATCCGGAACCTGAGTTGGTCCGACAGGAACAGTCTGGGGCTCCACTAACCTCCTCGTCAAACTCTACCTGAGGCTCTACTACTGGGGATCCTGCTCGGGCTCTAGGCTGAGCCCTGCCCCTGCCTCGACCTCTAGCACGATCTCGACCTCGAACTATGCCCCTCGTAGGAGCTGCCACTGGAGGCTCTAGTTGCTGCTCAGCTTCAGAAGTGGTATGTGTTCTCGCCATCTGCGAGATTATAAGAGTAGTAGAGTCCAATTAGCGTTAAGAGAACAAAATCGCACGACAGAGAAGAATAGAGGTGAAATTTGTTCCTAAACTTCATAGCCTCTGGAAGATAAGTACATACATTTCCGTACCGATCCCACAGACTCTACAAAGCTCGCTCGTGAATTGTGAGACCTAGGCAACCTAGTGCTCTGATACCAACTTGTCACGACCTGAAATTCCACCGTTGGGACTGTGATGGCGCCTAATATTACACTTGCTAGGCAAGCCAACGTTAGAGAATTATTAAGCCAAACCTTATTCAATTCAGTGAATAACAACAAATAAACTAAAAAGAAATACGACGAGTGCAGAATAACATAAAAGCTTCAACATTTACTACCACTTGGATTTGGAGTCACAATTCACGAACTTCTAGGATTTATACAAGTAAAAGTGTGAAAGGAATACAACTTTTTGAACGAATGAAACAGTGAAAGAAAACAGAAAATATAGACGGAGACTTCAAGGTCTGCGAATGCCGACATATCTACCTTGAGTCACCGATGAACTAGCCCGAGCTGCTATGCCTCTCGATCAGCTGGGACCAATACCAAGATCTGCACAGGAAACGCAGAGTGCAGTATCAGTACAACCGACCCCATGTACTGGTAAGGGTCGAGCCTATCCTCGACGAAGTAGTGACGAGGCTATGACAAGACACCTACAAATCAAACCTGTGCTATTTAACAGTATATGTACAAATAACAATAATGAAGAACTAGACAGGTAATATCGGAGGGGTAAATATGTTGAGGGGAATACGAGGTAGAGAAATACAGCAGAATGGTAACTTGAACATCCAATATACTATGAACCAATAAGACAAGTAAACATAATAAAGGAAAAATGTTCGGCATCACCCTTCGTGCTTTTACACTCTCCCTTACCATCATGCAATAAACAAAGAACAATAGTGAGATAAAATAACAAGTTTAAGCCTTACTTCCACATTTGTTTCCACAATATCAACCTCAACTTCGGAATCAATACTCAATTATCACCAAAAGATTCATAAACATGATAAAAGTGATCGATTTAACAATACTAGTCTAAACATGAATAACATGAGCAAATGAAGCTATAAATGCAAGAAACCAAGCCCCACCCGCATGATTTAACCCGACTACAACGCATAAGTACTCGTCACCTCACATATACGTTGTTCCCAACAATTAAACAAGTAGCAAATAGACACACAAGTCTTATTCTCTCAAGTCAAGGTTAACCACGACACTTAACTCGCTCCAAAGACCACTTATTGCTCAATCATAGCCTTGCCTCTCAAACAAGCCTCTAGACAATAGAATCTAGCAAATTACCAACCAAACAATTCAAAGTAATCCTTAGGAACTACCCACGATTGCAAGTATTCAATTTAGTCCATTTTTGGAAAAAAAATCAACAAAAGTAAACACCCGGGCCCACTTAGTCCAGA
Source organism: Nicotiana undulata (assembly GCA_005239495.1). Lineage (NCBI taxonomy): Eukaryota > Viridiplantae > Streptophyta > Magnoliopsida > Solanales > Solanaceae > Nicotiana > Nicotiana undulata. Next base: position 78,626 of record ML298052.1, on the reverse strand, counting down.
ACCAAAATTCGAATCAAAACCCGATAACCCATTCACCCTCGAGCCCGGTTATATAATTAATTTAAGAATCCAACCTCAATTTGATATCTAAATCCCCAATTTACCAAAACCCTAGTTTCTACCCAAAAACTACCAATTCCTCCATGAAAACCTTAGATTATTCGTTGAATACTTGTGAAATGTAGTGAAAGATTGAAAGGAAATAGGTTAGAGTCACTTACAAATGATTTGGGGAAATGAGTCTTGGAAAACCGTCTCTAAGGTTTTGGGTTTTTGAAAATTTGAGACATGAACCAAAAATCTCGTCTAAGTCACTTTTGATCAGTTGCAGGTGTCCCATTTGCGACTTGTGATTCGCAAATGCGACAAACCTATCGCAAATGTGAAGGTTTCCACATCCCTGCCATCATCACAAATGCGAAAAAAGTTCTCAAATGCGAACCTGACCGCTCTGCAATTGCGACCATATGATCGCATTTGCGATCACTGCCTTCCCTTGACCCACTTCGCAAATACGAAGAATTATTCGCAAATGAGAACATCATGAGGCCCAGCCACTCTTTGCAAATATGAGAAATAGATCAAAATTTTGAAACCCTCAAATGTTGCAATTGCGATGCCCAATCTCGGAAATGCGAGATCAGAGGCCTGCACCAGAAACTGAAGCACCAGCAATGTTCTAAGACCAATTTTCATTCCGTAGCTTATTCGAAACTCACCTGAGCCCTAGGGGATCCAAACCAAACATGCACACAAGTCCTAAAATATCATACGAACTTGGTATCTCGATCAAAACACCAAAATAACACCTTAAACTACAAATTGAACACCAATTCAAATGAAATTTTCAAGAAAACTTTGAGGTTTCTATTTTCACAACCGGACGTCCAAATCACATCAAACCAAATTCGTTTCTCACCAAATTTTACAGATATGTCATAAATATGGTATTGGACCTATGGAGGGTCCCGAAACCAAAATACAAACCTGTTATTCAAAAAGTCTAGCTTTGGTCAAATATTTCAAATTCATTAAGCCTTTAACTTTCAAATTTCGATAAAGTTCGATATCTCGGGCTAGGGGCTTCTGAATTTGATTCTGGGCATACGACCAAGTCCCAAATCACGGTACAGACCCACAGGGACCGTAAAAAAACTAATCCGGGTCTATTTACTAAAAATATTGACCAAAGTTACCTCAAATGAATTATTTAAGAAATATTCTTAATTTTCTCAGTTTTAACATAAAAGCTTTCCGGAAAGATGTCCGGACTGCACACGCAAATCGAGGAAGGCTAAAACATGATTGTTAATGCTTCAGATAATAGAATAGGTTTCAAGACATGAGATGACCTATCAGGTCATCATATCACATTTGCGAAGTAGAGTTCACTTTTGCAAACAAAGCTGGGATCGTATTTGTAATCCCGAAGTCACATTTGCGACACAATGCACAGTGATGATAGCTTCACATTTGTGAAGCATTACTCACATTTGCAATGGAGGGGCTTTTCGTATTTGTGAGGTTTATGTCGCATTTGCGAATTCTTTGGGTCTGATGCACTAATCACATTCGCGATCAATGTTTCATATTTGTGAACATCATAATTATGAACGGGAGTTTGCAATTGCAATGCATGCAGCTGAGTAAAAGATGAAGAAGTCAGAACTTAACCAATTTTACACCATTTTTTAATCCTATAAACTCTATAAGTGATTTATGAAGAGGATTTTCTTCCCAAATTCATTGATAAGCATATTAAACTAGTTTTCAATAAGTTTGAAATACTTTTCATGAATTTTTAACATTTAATTTATGAATTTCAAGGTAGAAATTAGGGGATTTGGGTAGAATTTAGGGATTATAAAAAATTGAGATTTAAACCTCATATCGAGGTCGGATTTTGAAACAAATTACATAACCAGGCTCGGGGGTGAAAGGGTAATCAAATTTTTGTCCAAATCTAGGATTTCAATGAAGCGAGCTCGGAGTTGACTTTTGTTAACTTTTTTAATTTAGCTAAAGATCGAGCCTTTTTCATTCATGGATAGTTTCTAAAGCTCGTTTTGAATTGTTTGAAATATAATTGACTAGATTCGGTTGGTTTGGAGGCTTGTTCAAAAGGAAAATCCATGATTGATTGTGATTGTTTTTGCGGAAAGAGGTAAGTGTCGTGGTTTTCTTTGACCTGAGAGAATTAGGACTTGATTGGTCTATTTGCTACGTGAATTATGTGTGGGAACATCGTATATGCAAGGCGATGGGTACATATGTGATGTTATGAGTTAAAGCATGCGAGTAAAATATGCCTTATGTGTATCATGTTGCTTCACTTAGCGTGCCTTCCATGTCTTGGATAGATCATTAATTATTTAACTATTGTTTTTTGTGTTTATTGCCTATGGTAGAATTGTTGCAATATTGAAAGTTGAATTTGCTTATTCTAGCACAATGGTTGAAGTTGAAATTGGATTTCGACCTTGTTTGATACTTTGGGTTGATGTTGTTGTTTGGTGAGGAAGATTGAAAGTAACAAAGGGTGTTGTCGTGCTATATTTGCATATTTATATCATTGTTTGAGTGAATGTGAGGATAAAAAGTACGAATGGTGATGTCGTGCACATGCTTATTTATCATGAGAGGTTAAAACACGAAAGGTAATGTCGTGCATATGCATTTTATTATGATCACTTGAGGATGAGAGTTAAAGCACGAAGAGAGATACCGTGCACTTACGTATATATGATATGGTGAGGATGTGAGTAAAATCATAAAGGGTGATGTCGTGCGAGTTTATTGATTTCATTATTTTACTAGTCATTCGGAATGTGAATTTGACCTGGTGGTTTCGATGCCCATGTTTGGAAAGAGGTTTACTTAATGACTACTTATTCATTATATTTGTCTATTGTCCCCTATATCTCTCGTTACTCCATTGCTTGATTTGACTCTTTACTTGTTACTTTATATATATATTTTACTGTACAAGGTTAATGTAGGTGTCCTGTATTAGCCTCGTCACTACCTCGTCGAGGTTATGCACAATACTTACGATGTTCATTAGGTAGGTTGTACTCATACTACACTACTGCATTTCTTAGTCAGATTCTGGTGTTGGTCCCAATGACGTTTAATAGAGGCTTGCTCTGATCAAATCTGTTCAGAAGACTTGAGGTAGAGCTGCACAGTGTTCGCAGTCCCTGAATTCCCCTTCCTCATTTTGTTTTACTGTTTATATTGTTTCGAACATTTGTATTCTGATGGTATTTGTAGTATTCTAGTCTCTCATGTGCTTGTGGCTCCGGATTTTTGGCTTTAGTATATACCATGTTACTTATGGATTTATTACATGTATTTCAGAGTATTTCAGTCGTTAATCATTAATATTTTGCATTTAATCTTCTAAAAATTAGATAATTATTTAGTTAACGTTGGCTTGCCTACCAAGTGGATGTTAGGCGTCATCACGACCCCATGGTTGGGATTTTGGATCGTGACAAGTTGGTATGAACTAACTAGGTTGCCTAAGTTTCACGAGTCATGAGCAAGCTTAGTAGAGTCTGGAGGATCAATATGGAGAAGTCTGTACTTATATTTTAGAGGTTATAAGGCTTAAGGAAAATTTCACTTATTTCTCTGTCGTGCGACATTATTTTATCGCTGAAGTTTAAATCATTCTTCTCTTAATCTCTTGCAGATGGTGAAGACATGTACGTCATCCACAGTGGATCAGAGGCTGGAGCCCCAGGTTACAACCACTACCAGGGGTAGGGGCTGAGGCCGAGGCAGGGCCAGAGGCAGAGCTCAACCTAGATCACGTGCAACAACACCTATAGCAGAGCCTCATATCTAGTAGGAGGAGGTGATCCCTATTCAGACTGAGCTTGTTTGATCAGCTCAGGTCTTAGAGGGGTCCATTGCAACCCCAGTCCTTTATGACGTCTTAGTACACATGGTTGTCCTTATGGAGAGTATGACCGAGGCCGATGTGTTCTCTATGGCACCAACCGTATCTCAGGTTGGGAGAGGAGCCCAGACTCCCGCTAATCACACTCTAAAATAGATGGCACATAGATATCGAACTCCGGAAGTTCCACCAGTTCGAGCAGTTCATCTTGTTATTGCTACATAGTCCGATGAGGGATCCACGATGTCAGTCGAGGGGCTGAAGAGGTTGGGAAGGTTCACCAAGGTATTTCCTATTCTTTTTGGTGATACGCCTTCTGAGGACCTCCATGATTTCTTGGACCGTTTTCATGAGGCATTGCGCAATATAGGTGTAGTGGAGTCCTATGAAGTTGACTTCGCTGTATTTCAGATGCGTGGCTCTTCCAAGAGGTGGTGGCAAGAGTATGTCGGGGCAGACCAGTTGGTTCACCTCCTCTCACTTGGGCTATGTTCTCATAGTTATTTTTGTAGAAGTTCATCCCTTCACTCAAAAGAGGATATCCGTAGTTAGTTTGAGCGACTAGAGCAGGGTAGCATGACTGTTACCTATTATGAAATCAAATTTTTAAATCTATCACGTCATGGAGCTATCTTGATCCCTATTGAGAGGGATAAGGTGCGGAGGTTTATAGATGGCCTTACTTACGACATCAAGTTACAAATGGCTAGAGAGACTGAGGATGATATTTCTTTTACACGAGTTGTTGAGATTGCTAGGAATATTGAGAGGATACGTGATCAGGGTAGAGAGGCGACATCTGAGAAGAGGAATCATCATTTAGGTGATTCCGGTGGTGCCTTATCTGGAGGCAGGGGCACATTTTGTAGAGGCCATCCTATCAGGCCTATTCAGTCAGCCTCCAGGTATTACATGGTACTTCGCACAATCGTGGTTTATCTGAGAGCAACATGCCATAGCAGAGTACTCGTGCCATAGTTCCGGCACCTCTTGCTCCGCCACCTGCCCAACTATCTAGGGGTAGGGGCTATGTAACTAAAGTTGGAGGCCAGCCAGTTAGAGGCCATCCGAGAGGTGGAAGTCAGATTGGTGGGGAAAAGCCCCGTTTCTATGCATTCCCATCTAGACCTGAGGCGGAGTAGTCTGATGCATTCATCACATGTATTATTCCGATTTGCCATAGAGATACCTCAATTTTATTTGATCCGAGTTCCACTTATTCGTATCTTTCATCTGGTGATTCTTTGAGTACCCATATTTATGTGTGTATGCCTATTGGGGATTCTATAGTAGTAGACCGTAGCTATTGTTCGTGTTGGTCTCCATGGGGGGTTAGGAGACTAGGGTAGACCTTCTATTACTTAGTATGGTATACTTTGATGTGATTTTGGGCATGGATTGGTTGTCACCATGTCACGATATCATGGATTGTCACGCTAAGAGTGTGATGTTAGCTATGTCGGTGTTGCCGACATTGGAGTGGAGAGGTTCATTGGGTCATGTCCCTAGTAGCGTGGTGTCTTTTTTGAAGGTACAATATATGGTTGAGAAGGGGTGCTTGGCATAATTTTCCTTTGTGAGGAATGTTAGTGCTGAAACTCCTGTATTGGTAAAAAGGAGCTTCACACGTGTAATAAATATTGATGACTCAGCAGTCTATGTGGAGCAATGAAAACACGACAGCTGAACGAGACTCTATGAAGAGGTACGAGGCAAAGAGGCGCGGCAAATCACACCCACGGGGTAATTAGCTACGGAAATCTCAACTTGATTGAGAAGATGAAGAGACACGGTCAAAAGGTATCCGGACGGAACAAATGGCAGATTCAGAGATCTTCAAGTAGTGATCCATACGTTACACAACCTTCACGCGACAGTTATAGTTACTCATTGTACCGTTACATTAATGTCATAATTAGTCATTAATGCTCAATCACTGAAAAGGGCAGACGTTATATTAGGAAATTCCCTATATAAGGGAGGAAAATATAACTTGTAAGGGACATCCAGACGACTATTGCAATACACTTTACTTTTCGTACACCTCATTAATTTTTCTTTATTACTTACAATTATCAGTCTTGCCTTGGTTATCAAAACCCGTGTTCATCCTAAAAATATCTTTGGTTAAAGGATCTAATTCTTTGGTTAATAAATTGGTTCCGTTACCGGGAATCTGATAATCTCTATTTTCTTTTCAAGCAATATCCTCTAAACTATGTCGAACTCAAACGTCAATAACCAACAAAGGGATGGAACTCCATCACCTTTGGGAACCCCATGAGGTTCAAGGGAGCAATCCCCGAAAAGATCCAACAACAATAATAATGGTAATGATCAAACAGGAGAAAAAGATCAGGTAAAACAAATGATTGCAGAGTATGTGAGCCAGGCTTTGCAAGAATTTGCGAGGGGATTACCAGCAGCGTCACCTTCACCACTGACACCACCCCCCAATAATACCATCACCGTGGAAAATCTTCAGTCTGGGTTGGCAAACTCAGAAAGGGGAGATACTCTTAATGAATCTCTCGAAGCGAGACCAGGTATGTCTAATAAATCTGAATTACAGACTTTATTACTAACTTTGTAGAAATACGTGAAGGAACAAAACGATCGAATCGAACAAATTCCTGGAGTACCACCTGTAATCAAAGGCATTGATGGTGATAGATATTCTCAACAACCTTGGAAACCAAGCACAGCACCCGTACCTATTCCCAAGAAATTTAAAATGCATGACGTTCCTAAGTATGACGGGAAAACCGACCCACGTGACCATGTGACTGCTTTTACCACCGGAGTGAAGGGCAACGACTTAACAAAACAAGAAATTGAGTCGGTTCTAGTAAAAAAGTTTGGAGAAACACTTACCAAAGGGGCGCTAACCTAGTATTCTCTTCTCCCTGAAAACTCTATTGATTCTTTTGTTGAGCTTGTAGATTCTTTCATAAATGCACACTCCGGTGCGCAAAAAGTCGAGAAAAGGATGGAGGACATCTTTAAAATAAAACAAGCAGACACGCAATTACTCCGTGAATTTTTAGACAGGTTCCAACGAGAAACAATGCTACTACCAAGCGTGCCCGATAATTGGGCAGCCATGGCATTTGCAAGCAACTTAAATGACAAAAGTTCAGAAGCCACGAGAAGACTCAAGGAAAGCTTGAGAGAATTCCCAGCTACAACATGGAATGATGTCTATAACATGTACAATACAAAGCTTCGTATAGAAAAAGATACCATCGCTCGTTCAAAACACGAAGCTCGTATCAGTTCCAGACGTTCCGAATCAGACAGGAGGTCAGGTAAAAATAGGTATGATCCTTATATGGGACCTTCGGGATGAGAAACTCATCCCAGGTTCGAAAATACTCGGTCAGAATATAGACCATCGAGCAGAGATGCGGGCTCATCCTCATCAAGATCCAGAAAGGATCGAGATGAACGAACTAGAGGTAATGCACGAATTGGGGATCACTCCTTAAATGTAATTACCTTTGAATTAATTTCAGTATTAAGAAACATGGGTGATAAGGTTCAGTGGGCCAAAGAAATGAGGTCAAACCCGAATAAGAGGAACCCAGATTTCTGGTGTGAATTCCATAATGATCATGGACACAGAACTACAGATTGCAGATTTTTGTAAGGTGAGGTAGAACAATTATTAAAACAGGGCTATTTAACATAATTGTTTAGTGAAAAAGGTAAACAAGCATACATGAAGAACATGCAGGAGCCCCCAAAACCTCCATCTCTAAAACGAACCGTCAACGTGATACACGGAGGTGAAGAAGTAAACGGAGTGGTATGCAAAGAGGCCACAAAGTTCACAATTACACACGGAAAGTGGGTTCGTGAAAATCTGGAAGCAGACGATATAACCTTTGATGATGCAGATCGGTAGATTAATGCTTCCTCACAACGATGCTCTGGTAATACCCTTACTTATTCATGACACTAACATAAAAAGAGTGTTGATTGATCCAGGTAGCTTAGTCAATATCATTTTACCAAGAGTCGTGGAAGAAATGCTATTGGGGAATCAAGTAATCCCAAAGGCACGAGCCATATCGGGGTTTGATAACTCTACGGTTATAACAAAAAGGGAAATTGAACTTAACACTTATGCTGAGGGAGTAATAAAAAATACCAGGTTCCAAGTCATCGATACTGACATGGCTTATAACGTAATCATGGGAAGGCCATGGATCCACGACATAAAAGCAATACCATCCACCTTGCATCAGGTAATTAAATTCCCCTCCGAATGGGGGATTCAGCAAATTAGAGGCGATCAGCAAACCGCGAGAAATATAAATTCTGTGGTACACTACAACAAAAGAGTAGAGGTGGAAGAATCAAAAGATAAGGGAATCTCTCAAGCAGGTAATATCGCCCAAACAGGTATTAAAGAAATTACTACCCAAATAAGTACGGAAGGTATTATTGTTGAAACAGGTACGGAAGAAGACAGCCATGAGAAGGTGAATCAAGTCACTACAGAAGAGGTACCATATCATACAGATGTAGATTCCAGACCTGATGTCATTAAGGAACCAGAGGAAGATGAGCACATCAAAACAACCACGGAAGAACTCGAAGTTATTCCATTGTTCGAGCAAAAGCCTGAAAAGAAAGTTCACATAGGCACGAGGCTAAGCCCGAGCCGAAGAGGTAAATTAATTAATTACTTAAAGCTAACATAGACTGCTTTGCATGGTCCCATTCAGACATGACATGTATACCTCCAGAAGTGATGACTCATAAGCTAAATGAAGATCCATCCTTCGTACCTGTTAATCAGAAGAAAAGAAAGAAAGGACCATTCAAGAACCAAGTGATTGACGAAGAGTTACAAAAACTCTTGAAAATTGGTTCAATACGCGAGGTAACATACCCTAACTGGTTAGCTAACACTGCAGTGGTGCCTAAAAACAATGGTAAATTGAGAGAATGCGTAGATTACACTGACCTAAATAAAGCATGCCCCAAAGATTCATTTCCATTACCACATATAGATCAAATGATTGATGCCACCACAGGTCATGAATTGTTAAGCTTTCTAGATGCGTACTCTGGTTATAATCAGATTAAAATGAATCCCTCAGACGAGGAAAAACACTTCCTTTATTACAAACAGGGGGACTTATTGTTACAAAGTCATGCTTTTTGGCCTGAAAAATGCTGGAGCCACGTATCAAAGGCTAGTGACCAAGATGTTCCAGGAACATCTGGGGAAGAAGATGGAAGTTTACATCGATGACATGTTGGTGAAATCAACACATGCGGAGGACCATTTCCAGCACCTCTCTATTACCTTTGAAATTTTACACAGGTATAATATGAAATTGAATCTAGAAAAATGCGCTTTTGGCGTGGAATCAGGTAAATTTTTGGGTTTCCTTGTTTCAAATAGAGAAATAGAGGTAAATCCTGCTCAAATTAAAGCTATTGAAGAAATACCTGATATACTTACGAACAAAAAGGAAGTTCAGAGACTAACGGGCAGAATTGCAGCCTTAGGTAGATTTATTTCCAGGTCTTCGAGAAAAGCTTTAAATTCTTTTCAGTCCTCAAGAAACAAAATCAGTTCGAATGTACTGGAGAATATCAACAGGCTCTCAAAGATATGAAGGCTTATCTATCAAACCCCCGTTGCTATCAAAACCAAAAGAAGGAGAGATGTTGTATATCTACCTTGTCGTTGCAGCAATTGCCGTAAGGGCAGTACTGGTAAGGGAAGACAAAGGTAAACAGTCTCCAATTTATTATGTAAGCAAGGATTTATTAGATGTTGAAACTAGATACCCACATCTAGAAAAGTTAGTCTTGGCTCTAATTATGGCGTCTAGAAAATTAAGACCATATTTTCAATGTCATCCAATCACTTTTGTAACCTCATATCCTTTAAGAAATATTCTGTATAAACAAGAATTATCAAGAAGGTTAGCCAAATGGGCCATAGAATTAAGCGAGCACGACATAATGTATTAGCCTAGGACTGCAATAAAGTCTCAAATTTTAGCTGATTTCGTCGCTGATTTTAATAATAGCATTGTCCCTGAAGTGGAAAAAGAGTTACAACTCTTTAACGGTGCTAATCCGGGTCTATGGACCCTATTTACTGATGATTCTTCTAATGTAAAAGGCACCGGCTTAGGCATAGTCTTAATATCACCCACGGGTGAAAAGACGCGACAAGCTATCAAATGTTATCCTATAACTAACAATGAAGCGGAGTACGAAGCTGTCACTGCAGGGATGGAACTGGCGCGAGAACTCTCAATCGAGTAAATTGTAATCAAAAGTGACTCTCAGCTGGTAGTAAATCAGATGCAGGGGACTTATATTGCTCGGGAGACTCAGATGCAATAGTATTTAGAAAAAGCACGAGATCTCGTAAGACAATTCAAAACGTGGAAGGTAATACAAATCCCTAGGGAGGAAAATGGGTAAGCAAATGCATTGGGTAACCTCGCAGCAGTTACAGAAGTAACAAATGAAGACAATACAATTGTCGTCCATCTGTCCCATTCAGTAATAGACCAAGATACTAATGAGGTAACTTTTAATAATTTAACCTAGTATTGGAGAAACGAAATTTAATTTTTTTTGCAGAATGGCACCGTACCTGAAGACAAAAAAGCAGCTCAAGCACTTCGCCGAAATGTTGCACGGTACTGCCTCATTTGCAATTCTTTATATTGCAAGATGTTCGGAGGTCCCCTAGCAAAATACATCGTACCTAATCAAACGGAGTTTGTGAGTAGGGAAGTCCACGAAGGACACTGTGGAAATCACGCAGGAGCGAGATCCTTGATCAAAACTCTGATCAGATCTGGATACTACTGGCCTAAGATGGAAGAAGAGGCTGAGAGCTTCGTATCCAAATGCGATAAATGCCAACGATTTGCTAATAACATGCATCGACCAGCAGAACTATTACATCCGATAATATCACCTTGTCCATTCATGAAATGGGGCATAGACATAGACATAGTAGGACCCCTTCCCACAGCTAAAGGAAAGGTACGGTTCTTACTCGTACTAACTGACTATTTTACAAAATGGGTAGAGGCGGAAGCTTTCAAACATGTGCGAGAAAAAGAAGTTAAAAGCTTCTTATGGCGAAATATAATATGCCGCTTCGGAATACCAAAGGAGATCGTATGTGATAATGGCCCACAATTCATAGGATCGCAAATCACAGAATTCTTCAAAAGTTGGCAAATCAAACGGATTACTTTAACGTAGTTGTTTAACCAAAGAATTAGATCCTTTGACCAAAGCTATTTTTAGGATGAACACGGGTTACTGATAATCAAGGAAATAATATTAAGTAAAGAAGAATAAGTAAATGATGATAATAAGATGCTCAGAAAATTAAAGTGTATTGTATTCGTAGTTCAGATGATCTTACAAGCCATTTCCTCTTCCCTTATATAGAAAGTTTCTCAATATAACGTCTGACTTTTACAATGATCACTCATTGATGAATAATTATTACATTAATGGGACGTTACAAAGGATAACCGTAACTGTTGCGTGAAGGTTGTGTAACGTGTGAGTCATTAATTGAGGATCTCTGGATCTGCCCGTAGCTTTGCCCGGATTTATTTTGACCGTATCTCTTCCTTGTCCCAATCAGGTTTGATTTCCCGTGGCTGATTACCCCGTAGGTTTATTGATTCGTACCTCTCTGTTTCGTACCTCTTTATAGAATCATATCCAGCTGTCATATCTTCCTTGGTCCACGTAGCTGGCTGAGTTGTCAGGAATCATCTTACGTGTGAAACTCTTTTTTACCAATACAGATAGTCCCCCCACTTACCATTTATTTATCGATTAATATTTGGTAAGTGGATATTCATTTATGGCGGGAATATTTTGCCGCCGCTTTACCTCGAAACATTGTATCCTTCTCTAAACATAGGCGTCATTTGTCGCTTCTATTTAATGCTCAATCCACGTGCTCCCTCCAGATTGGTTCTGCAGTTACTCGGTGCCTTTTAGGGTTTTCTGCGGCTGCATCTGTCATGAAGTGACACCTTCAATTATGACTTTTCTCATCATTGCTTTTTCCCATGTTTGACGGTTGTCTTTAAGTATAAATACCTCTTTTATTTTCTTTACTTCCACGAAACACTTTCTAGCTTGTATCTTTTATTTGTAAAGAATTTCTTCTTGTCTTCGTAAACATGTCTTCTTCGAACCAATCTAAAAGAGTAATAGACGTCGAGAATTTAACAGTCTCTTCTGTTCCGACTCGGAGTCGGAGGAGTGGTAGACTGAGGAGTTTAAGTTCTACTCCTTCGAGGGGCTCTTCTTCTTCCCAGATTGTTTCCCCTCCTTCTGTTAGGTCTTTGGTCTCTCCAAGAGCTAGGGCTTCCAGGTCTTTGTCCAAGGGTAGAGATCATCATTAACCCCTTCGCGAACCACGAGCGGATGAAATCATTCCTGCTGAGTTTACCTTCACTAGGGATAGTCAAGTCCTTGTAGATCAGTCGTTATCCCTTGATAGTGTTGATAGGTATCCCACTCTTATTACTGAAGGTTTGATTCCCCTTGTTTGCAGGGAATGTTCTTGGGCGTCTTATTTTCCCATTGTTATTCCAAATAGCAATCAAAGAATAACGTCTTACAAGACGGGGCATTCTTTTGTTTACGCCTACCCTTTCACTATAGGGTTTAGACCTCCTATTGATCCAGAGCATTCTTGTGTCTTCATTTGCTGAGCAATTATCCCGTGCCTCAGAAGAAGTTAGGAGCTTGAAAGACTTGTTGGGGAAGAAGGAGGAATACTCAAGCGAGCTTGTGCAGTTACTCACTCGGACTCAGGAGTATCTTCGCAATGCTTTAGACAAAGTCCACACTCTGGAGGAGTCAATTGTACCTTTGAGGGCTGCCCATGAAGCTGCTGAAGCTGAGAAGGAGGGGCTAAGAGCTGAGCTTCAGTTATGGGAGAGAGATTATGAAACTCTCGAAGAGGCGGCTACTGTCGATGTTAGTTGGGCGTACATGAATTCTCGCCTTGACACATTGACGGAAATGAGTCAAGAGGGTTTCAACTTTAGTGCTGAAATAGCTAAAATCAAGGAAGCCATGGAGAAGGCTCAACAAGATCATAATCTCTCTTCACTTGTAGGTGAGACTCCTGCTGCTCACGCCTATTCGTCCCTAGCTGCTCTTGTTCCTACCGCCAGCGAAGAAGTCACTCCTCCTCCTCAAGAAGATTAAGATGTTGGTTCACCCTTTTTTTTTATTTGATTGGTGGTTACCCCCAGCTCCATCGAGGGTAAATTTGGATCTTTTAAAGTCCCCAACTGACAACTTAGGGGCACCTTAATGTACAAAAATTATATACGGCTAAGTATCTAGTCAATACTTAGTTCCTACTTAGCCGCTTTTTAATATATGCAAGTATGACTTTTTTTTGCTTCGAGTTTTCACTCTTAAGTCTTTTGCATGTTTAATTTTTGAGATTTTTATTTTACCTCTGAGTTCATGCTTGATTTTCGAGGTTTTTGTTTTACCTCTGAGTGTTTGCATGAAGATGCTACTAGGTACGGTGTTGCATATAAAATGGGAGCCTTTTTGTAATAGGCATTGTTTATGAAAGAGGGCCCTTTATGATCGACATATAATGAAGAAGACGTCTCAACTTCATGATAGTGTAATAATGCAATAGAGTGATAGTAATTTTTCACATGTTTAAGAATGTTTCTGAGGAGAGTTTTTTGTTTGAACTTCCACAACATTTTACATGTGTTTGATTATCGTCTAAAACTCATGTTGCAACTATTTTTTTAACAGATTTTGATATACACTTGTATTTCGTAATAATTTTTCGTAAGTAACAGTTTTTTCGAGTTAATACAAGAGAACAACTGTTTTTCGTTTGTAACAGTTTTTATAAAGATTGGGATTCTCACCCGTAACTGTTTTTGTTGGTAATAGTTTTTTATAAGTACGAGGGAAATGCTCTTACATCCGTAACTATTTATTTGATAACAGTTTTCTGAACAAATACAAGGATTTTGATCTTTTATCCGTAACTATTTTAGTTACAACAGTTTTTGAATGAGTACAATGATGATGATCTTTTACCCCTAACTGTTTTTGGTTACAACCGTTTTCTTTTGAATAAGTACAAAGATGTGCATTTCTTCTTCGTGGTTAATATTCTGCCTTTCAACCTGAACATGTTCGAAGGTTTTTGGATTAGGCTTTGCATTTTAGTCTTCAGCTCTTTCGATTCTGCTCGTATCACTTGTCTTGTTGGGTAGATGGATCTTCAGGCTCGAGCTTTGACTTTCTGATAGTCTTCTTTGCTTCGTCTTAGCCTTCCATACCGTATTGTCCCCCAAGTGTTTGATCTTTGAAGAATGAAATCTCGAGCACTTGACTATTCCGTCCTTGTGGTCCTTTTCCTGAAAAGGAAAACATACGGGACTCGACGGTGTATAGTTTTTAGATGATGGCGGCTTAACCCTTTAAAACGTCCATCAGAAAGTGTAATCCTAGACCGGGAATTCAATTATTTCCTCGCGTCTTTGTAGTTCTAATATCATCATCTGGTGATGGGTTAACTTTATGCCTATCATCTAAAAAAGTTAGAAAATTTTTAAATGTTCGAAATAAAATCGAACGTGTGATACCTGACCAGGGGTACTTCTTTTCCTTAGAAGTAGTACTTCTTAAAGTGGATGGCATTCCAACTTTTCGGTAGGATTCTACCGTCAATAGCTTCCAGCTCATAGGCGCCCTTCCCTGCTATGCCTCGGACTTTGTAGGGTCCTTCCCAATTTTGATTTAGCTTTCCTGCGCCTGCTTCTTTCGTTGATTGAAAGACTTTTTTGAGAACGAAGTCCCCAATCTTGAAGTATCTGAGATGAGATTTACGGTTGTAATAATGCTCTATGATTTGTTTTTGAGATGCCATCCGTATTAGTGCTGCATCCCTTCGTGGTTCAAGCAGATCTAGATTAGTCCTCAATCTGTCATCATTTTCTTCCTCCGTTGCTGTTATAAACCTTATGCTTGGTTCGCCAATTTTCACAGGTATTAAGGCTTCTGAGCCATAGACAAGTGCGAACGGAGTTTCTCCCGTGGCTATTTTTGAAGTTGTTCTGCATGCCCATAGTACCGCTGGTAACTCATCAGACCAATTTCCTTTGGCTTTATCTAGCCGCTTCTTTAGGTTGTTGATGATGATTTTATTCGTTGATTCCGCTTGACCGTTAGCCACGGGGTGGTATGGCGTTGAAGTGATTTGTTTGATTTGCGAGCCTATGAGCTGTGGACCATTATCACACACGATCTCCTTTGGTATTCCAAAGCGGCATATTATGTTTCTCCACAAGAAGCTTTTAACTTAATTTTCTCGCACATGTTTGAATGCTTCTGCCTCTACCCATTTTGTAAAATAGTCAGTTAGCACGAGTAGAAACCGTACTTGTCCTTTAGCTGGGGGAAGAGGTCCCACTATGTCCATACCCCATTTCATGAAGGGCCATGGAGATATAATTGGATGCAATAATTCCGCTGGTCGATGCATGTTATTGGCGAACCTTTGGCATCTGTCGCATTTGGATACGAAGTTCTCGGCCTCTTCTTCCATCTTAGGCCAATAATACCCAGCTCTGATTAGGGTTTTTACCAAGGATCTCGCCCCTGAGTGATTTCCACAGTGTCCTTCGTGGACTTCTTTCATCACGAACTCCGTTTGGTTAGGTCCGAGGCATTTTGCTAGGGGACCTCCGAACATCTTGCGATATAATGAGTTGCGAATGAGGCAGTACCGTGCAGCTTTGCGGCGGAGTGCTTGAGCTGTTTTCTTGTCTTCAGGTACGGTACCATTCTGCAAAAAACTTAGAATTTCGTTTCTCCAATCCCAGGTTAAATTGTTGAAAGTTACCTCATTTCTGTCCTGGTCGATCGCTGAATGGAATAGATGAACGACAATTGCATTGTCTTTGTTTGTTACTTCCGTGACTGCTGCGAGGTTAGCTAATGCATCTGCCTCCGCATTTTCTTCTCTAGGTATTTGTATTACCTTCCATGTTTTGAATTGTCTCACGAGCTCTCGTGCCTTTTCCAGGTATTGTTGCATCCGAGTCTTTCGAGCGATGTAAATCCCCTGCATCTGATTCACTACCAGTTGGGAGTCGCTGTTGATTACAATTTGCTCGATTGAGAGTTCTCGTGCGAGTTCTAGTCCTGCAATGACAGCTTCGTACTCTGCTTCATTGTTAGTTATAGGATAGCATTTGACAGTCTGTCGTGTCTTTTCACCCGTGGGTGCTATTAAGACTATGCCTAAGCCGGCAACTTTTATATTGGAAGAACCATCAGTAAATAGGGTCCATAGACCCGGATTAGCACCGTTAAAGAGTTGTAACTCTTTTTCCACTTCAGGGACAATGCTATTACTAAAGTCAGCGACAAAATCAGCTAAGATTTGAGACTTAATTGCAGTCCTAGGCTGATATATTATTTCATGCTCACTTAATTCTATGGCCCACTTGGCTAATCTTCCTGATAGTTCTTGTTTATGCAAAATATTTCTTAAAGGATATGAAGTCACAACAGTGATTGGATGACATTGAAAATATGGTCGTAATTTTCTAGATGCCATTATTAAAGCTAAGACTAAGTTTTCTAGATGTGGATATCTGGTTTCAGCATCTAGCAAAGTTTTACTTACATAATAAATAAGAGATTGTTTACTTTTATCTTCTCTTACCAACACTGCACTTACATCAATTTCTGAGACAACCAAGTAGACGTACAACCTCTCCCCCTCATTTGGCTTTGATAGCAGCGGGGATTTTGATAGATAAGCTTTCAGATTCTTGAGAGCCCGTTGACATTCTTCAGTCCATTCGAACTGATTCTGCTTTTTGAGGACTGAAAAAAATTTAAAACTTTTCTCGGAAGACCTGGAAATAAATCTTCCCAAAGCTGCGTTCTTCCCGTTAGTCTTTGAACTTCTTTTTTATTCATAAGTACATCAAGTATTTCTTCTATAGCTTTAATTTGAGCGGGTCTATTCCTTTATTTTACACAAGGAAACCCAAGAATTTACCTGATTCTACGCCAAAAGTGCATTTTTCTGGATTCAGCTTCATATTATATCTGCGTAAAATGTCAAATGTAATAGAGAGATGCTGGAAATGGTCTTCCGCTTGTGTTGATTTTACCAGCATGTCGTCGATGTAAACTTCCATCATTTTTCCCAGATGTTCTTGGAACATCTTGGTCACTAGCCTTTGATAGGTGGCTCCAGCGTTTTTTAAGCCAAAAGGCATGACTTTATAACAATAAGTCCCCCTGTTCGTAATAAAGGAGGTTTTTTCCTCGTCTGAGGGATCCATTTTAATCTAATTATAACCAGAATATGCATCTAGAAAGCTTAGCAATTCATGACCTGTCGTGGCAACAATCATTTGATCAATATGTGGTAATGGGAATGAATCTTTGGGGCATGCTTTATTTAAATCAGTATAATCTACGCATACCCTCCATTTTCCATTCTTTTTAGGTACTACCACAGTGTTAGCTAACCAGTAGGGTACGTTACCTCTCGTATCGAACCAATTTTCAAGAGTTTATGTACCTCTTCGTCAATCACTTGGTTCTTGAAAGGTTCTTGATTTCTTTTTTTCTCTTCGACCGGGGCTCAGCTTGGTGCCTATATACACCTTCTGTTCGGGGTTTTGTTCAAACAATGGAACATCTTCGAGCTCTTCCGTAGTTATTTTGATGTGCTCGTCTTCCTCTGGTTCATGAATGACGTCCGGTCTAGAATCTACATCTATGTTGTCCAATGCATCTTCTGTGGTGACATGATTCACCTTCTCGTGAGTATCTCCTTCCGTATCTTCTTGAACGTTCATTTCTTTCGTACCTATTTGGTCAGTAACTTTTTTCGTACCTATTTGGCCGGTCACATCTGTCTGGAAGATTTCTCTGTTTTCCGATTCTTCCGTCTCTACCTTTTTGTTATAATGCACCACGTAATTTATATTTCTGGAGGTCTGTTGATCACCTCTAATCTGTCTGATTCCCCATTCTGAAGGGAATTTAATTACCTGGTGTAAGGTGGATGGTACCGCTTTCATGTCGTGGATCCAGGGCCTTCCCATAATCACGTTATAAGCCATGTCAGTATCAATGACTTGGAATTTGGTGTTCTTAGTTACTCCTTCGGCGTAAGTGCTAAGTTCGATTTCTCCTTTGGTTATCACTGTAGATTTATCAAACCCTGATATGGCTCGTGCCTTTGGGATCACCTGATTTCCCATGAGCATTTCATCCACGACTCTTAGCAGAATGATATTGAATGAACTACCTGGATCAATCAACACTCTTTTAATGTTTGTGTCATGAATGAGTAAGGATATTACCAAAGTATCATTGTGGGGGAGCATTAGTCCGCCAAAATCTGCATCGTCAAAGGTTTTATTATCTTCATATGGATTTTCTCGAACCCGCTTACCGTGGGTAATTGTGACCTTTGAGGCTAATTTGCCAACTATTCCGTTCACTTCCTCTCCTCCATGTATCACGTTGACGGTTCTTTTTGGAGATGGAGGCTTCAGGGGCTCCTGCCTGTTCTTCATATATGCTTGTTTACCTTTATCACTAAACAATTCTATTAAATAGCCTTGTTTCAATAATTGTTCAATTTCACCTTGTAAAAATCTGCAATCTGCAGTCCTGTGTCCATGATCATTATGGAACTCACACCAGAAATCTGGGTTCCTCTTATTTGGGTTTGACCGCATTTCTTTGGGCCACTTAACCTTATCTCCCATATTTCTTAATATTGAAACAAGATCAGGAGTACTTACATTAAAGGTATGATCCCCAATTCGTGCATTATCTCTAGGTCATTCATCCCGATCCTTTCTGGATCTAGATGAGGATGAGCCCACATCCCTTCTTGGTGGTCTATAATATGACCTAGTGTTTTTAAACCTGGGGCGAGTTTCGCGTCCCGAAGGTCCTAAGTAAGGATCGTACCTGTTTTTACCTGATCTTCTGTCTGATTCGGAACGCCTGGATCTGGAATGATCTTCATCTTTCCAACGGGCAATGATATCTTCTTCTATTCGAAGTTTAGTACTGTACATGTTATATACATCATTCCACGTTATAGCTGGGAATTCTCTCAAACTTTCTTTGAGTCTCCTCGTGGCTTTTGAGCTTTCGTCATTTAGATTACTTGCGACTGCCATGGCTGCCCAATTATCAAGCACCCTGGGTAATTGCATTCTTTCTCGCTGGAACCTGTCTATAAATTCATGGAGTAGTTCTGTGTCTCCTTGCTTTATTTTAAATATGTCCTCCATTCTTTTCTCGACTTTTTGTGCACCAGAGTGTGCTTTTATGAAAGAATCTGCAAGCTCAGCAAAAGAATCAATAGAATTTTCAGGGAGAAGAGAATACCAGGTTAGGGCTCCTTTGGTAAGTGTTTCTCCAAACTTTTTGACAAGGACAAATTCAATCTCTTGTTTTGTTAAGTCGTTTCCCTTTACTCCGGTAGTAAAAGCAGTCACATGGTCGCGTGGGTCAGTTGTTCCGTCATACTTAGGAACGTCAGGCATTTTAAACTTCTTGGGTATAGACAAGGGTGTTGCGCTTGGTTTCCAAGGTTGTTGAGAATATCTATCAACATCAATGCCTTTGATAACATGTGGTACTCCAGGAATTTGCTCGATTCGATCGTTTTGTTCCTTCACCTGTTTCTGCAAGGTTAGTAGTAAATGTTGTAATTCAGGGTTATTAGTCATACCTGGTCTCGTTTCGAGAGATTCGTTAGGAGTGTCATCCCTTGCTGAGTTTACCAACCCAAACTGAGGATTTTCCACGGTAATTGTGTTATTAAGAGGTGGTGTCAGTGATGTAGGTGATGCCGCTGATAATCCCCTTGCAAATTCTTGCAAAGCTTGACTCACATACTCTACAATCATTTGCTTTATATGCTCTTGTTCTACTGTTTGATCATTGTTGTTGTTATCGTTGTTGTTGTTGGATCTCTATTGTGATTGTTCCCTTGAACCTCTTGGGGATGGAAGAGATGATGGAATCCTATCCCTCTGTTGGTTATTGTCGTTGGGATTCGACATAGTTTAGAGGATTTCGATTGAAAAGCAAACAAAGATTATCAGATTCCCGGTAACAGAACCAATTTGTTTAACTAAAGAATTAGATCCTTTGACCAAAGCTATTTTTAGGATGAACACGGGTTACTGATAATCAAGGAATAATATTAAGTAAAGAAGAATAAGTAAATGATGATAATAAGATGCTCAGAAAATTAAAGTGTATTGTATTCGTAGTTCAGATGATCTTACAAGCCATTTCCTCTTCCCTTATATAGGGAGTTTCTCAATATAACGTTTGCCTTTTACAATGATCACTCATTAATGACTAATTATTATATTAATGAGACGTTACAAAGGATAACCGTAACTGTTGCATGAAGGTTGTGTAACGTGTGAGTCATTAATTGAGGATCTCTGGATCTGCCCGTAGCTCTGTCCGAATTCATTTTGACCGTATCTCTTCTTTGTCCCAATCAGGTTGGGTTTCCTGTGGCTGATTACCCCGTAGGTTTATTAATATGTACCTCTCTGTTCCGTACCTCTTTATAGAATCATATCCAGCTGTCATATCTTCATTGGTCCACGTAGTTGGCTGAGTTGTCAGGAATCATCTTACATGTGAAAATTTTTTTTACCAATACAGTAGTATCACCCGGTGGCTAATGGGAAAGCCGAATCAACGAATAAAGTCATCATCAACAACCTAAAGAAACGGTTGGAGAAAATCAAGGGAAATTGGCCTAATGAATTACCAGCAGTACTATGGGCTTACAGAACAAATTCAAAAATAGACACGGGAGAAACTCCATTCGCACTTGTCTATGGCTCAGAAGCCTTAATGCTGGTGGAGATTGGCAAACCAAGCATTAGGTATACAACATCCACGGAAGATACAAACAACGACGAGTTAAGAACTAATATGGACTTGCTCGAACAAAGAAGAGAAGTCGCGCTGATACGTATGGCAACTCAAAAACAAATCATAGAGCGTTATTACAACCGGAAAGCTCACCTTCGATACTTCAAAATTGGGGACTTCGTTCTCAAGAAAGTATTCCAATCAACAAAAGAAGCTGGTGCGGGAAAGTTAAACCCAAATTGGGAAGGACCCTACAAAGTCCGAGGCATCGCTGGGAAAGGCGCCTATGAGCTGGAAACTATGGACGGTAGAATCTTACCAACAAGCTGGAATGCCATCCATTTGAAGAAGTATTACTTCTAAGGAAAAGGAATACCCCCAGTCAGGTATCACTACGTTCGATATTTGTACAGTTAAAATTTTACTAACCGTTTTAGATGATAGGCAAAAAGCTAAGCCATTATCAGATGATGATATTAGACCTGCAAAGACGCAAGGAAGTAACTGAATTCCCGGTCTAGGGTTACACTTTTTTATGGACGTTTTAAAGGGTTAAGCAGTCATCATCTAAAACATATATACCTTCGAGTCCCGTATGTTTTTCCTTTTCAGGAAAAGGACCACAAAGAAGGAATAGTCAAGTGCTCGAGATTTCATTCTTCAAAGCTCAAACACTTGGGGGACTATACAGTATGGAAGGCAAAGACGAAGCAAAGAAGACTATCAAAAAGTCAAAGCTGGAGCCTGAAGATCCATCTACCCAACAAGTCAAGTGATACGAGCAAAATCGAAAGAGCCAAAGACTCAAAAAGTCAAAATCCTGATTCAAAAACCTTCGAACAATGTTCATAGATGTAAGAAAATGTTCAGGTTAAAAGGCAAAATATTAGTTACGAGAAAGGAATGCACATCTCTGTACTTATTCAGAAAATTGTTGTAACTAAAAACAGTTACAGATGAAAGATCAAAATCCTTGTACTTATTTGAAAAATTGTTATCAAATAAAACAGTTACAGATGAAAAATCATTTTCCTCGTGATTATTGCAAACTGTTATAAAAAAACAGTTACGGGTGAAAACCCCTACCTTTATAAAAAAACTGTTACAAACGAAAAATAGTTATTCTCTTGTATTAAATCGAAAAAACTGTTACATAAGAAAAACAGTTACGAAATATAAGTGTATATCAAACTTGTTAAAAGAAAACAGTTGCAACATGAGTTTTAGACGATAATCAAACACATGTAAAATATTGTGAAAGTTCAAACACAAAAACTTTCTTTAGAAACATTGTTAAACATGTGAAAAATTCCTATCTCTCTATTGCATTCTTACACCATTATGAAGTTGAGACGTCTTTTTCATTAAGTGTCGATAAAAAAAGGGCCCTCTTTCATAAAATCGTACCTACTACAAAAAGGTGCGGATAATTTAAAGCATTTTATATGCAAAACTCAGAGGTAAAACTAAAACCTCGAAAAATAAAGCATGCAAAAGACTTAAAGAGTGAAACAGAAACTCAAAGGAAAACAAAAGTCATACTTGCATTAATATATTAAAACGACTAAGCAAAAACTAAGTATTAACTTACTTGGTCGTATACAGTTTTTTATACATTAAGGTGCCCCTAAGTTGTCATTTGGGGGACTTTAAGAGATCCAAATTTACCCCGGATGGGACTGGGGGTAACCACCAATTGAGACCAAAAAAAAAAAAGGGGAGGAACCAACTTCTTAAACTTCATCAGGAGAGGGGTTGACTTCACTGGCAGAAGGAGCAGCTTAGGATGAGGAGACTTGAACAGTAGGAGCCTCACCTTCAGTAGAAGAGAGATTCTGACCTTGTTGAGCCTTCTTAATGGTTTCCTTAATTTTTTGCAATTTCAGCATTAAGGTCGAAGCTCTCTCGGCTCATTTCAGTCAACGTGTCAAGGCGAGAGTTCATGTACACCCAACTAACATCGAAGACTGTCCTATCTTCAAGAGCTTCGTAATATTTCTCCCATAGCATGACCTCAGCTCTTAGCTCATCCCTCTCAGCCACAGCAACATCATTGGAGGCCTTTAAAGGAGCGAGAGACCCTTCCAGGAATTGAATTTTCTCCAAAGAGTTGCGGAGATCCTCCTGGGTCTGAGTAAGTGATTGCACAAGCTCGCCTAAATACTCCTCCTTTTGGTCTAACAAGGCTTTCAAGCTCCTGATATCTTCAGAAGCACGAGACAACTGCTCAGAAAATTAGGACTCAAGGACGTTCTTATCTTTGCCTGCTTGATCAGAAGAAGCCTTCTCCATAGCCAACTCTGCCGTCATCACTCTCACCTACTACTCCAAGGTACATTTCTCTTCTTCTACGGCCTCCATGTAGAGCCTTAAGCTTTCGTACTGCTCTCTCCAATTATCTGCTTCAGCACGCCATTCTTTCACTTCCTACTTCGTGTTAGACACCCTTTTCATAAGCTCTGTGCCTATAAGATTGATCTGCAAAAGAAAGTCAATTAGATATGGTAAATACACGTATGAGAATAAACACAAGAAAATGCATTTTACCTTTAAAGAAGTATGCACGATTTCATTAGCCCATGTAAAGGAACTGTGGCCGTCCAACTTAGCTCTCCCTGTCGGGCCTATCAACGGTTTCAACCACACATCAGGCTGGCCAGACTTTTTAAGGAGACTACCCCCTGCTGGGACTTCTATTATCACCTGCCTCATCTCCCTACTGGAAGACCCTACTTCTGTAACGGAAGGCACGGAAGTAGGTAAAGATGCAGGAGCTACGGGAAAGGAAGTCTAAGGGGCCGAAAAAGCCACGGGAGGGGGAACAACGACAGGAGCAGGAGAAATAACTGGAACAGTTAAAGGGAGTTCTCTAAGAGAAGAAGAAAAAACAACCAAGGGAGTTTCATCAGCAACAGGACCAAAACCTTCATGGAATAAATGGTCAACAGATTCACGCACGGGGTGGGGGGTGGGGGTGGGGGGAGTAGCGTCCTCGGAGGCAGAAAGTCCAACTTCAGGCACGGAAGGCACTATGACAGGTGTATACTCGTCGTCTGAGACCACCTTCTTTCTGCGTGACCTATGGACCAAATTGCCCTCCTCTTCCTCTTCTTCTTTCGAGGTCCTTGACCCACCTGCCTTTCTCTTTGAAGACGAAGAGCTTGAAATGATTTCCTGGGCTCGAGCCAGGGACATTTTGGAGGCAGATTCAGCAGAAACTCCACGAGCGGGAAGCCCTATTAAAAGAAAAGGGATAAAAAAAACTCAAGCAAGGAAAGAAGTAGAAATAAAAGCTTCACTTACCGTGAGTTTTAACTCGCCAACCGTACTTCCCGTAGAAGTACTTCCATGATCTTTCTTCCAACGGAGCGGTTAACAAAAGCTTTTCTACCCAATCTCGGATACCAGAGACATTCTCGACAGCACACATGATTGCCGCAAAAAGAAGAGATAGCTACGGTGTTAATAAAACATCTAAAGCGAAAAGCAAGGAATATGAGCTAAAATGTACTCACGTGTATGATTCCACTTCTCAGGGAAGGGAAGATTTTCTTCACCTACTAAACTAGTTGTAGGCACAACAACGTATCGAAGGTACCAACCTCGATCCTTATCATCGTCAGGAGTCACCAGCACTCTTTTACTCCTGGCAGCCAGAGTAAAAGCTCCTTGACGGAACAACATTGGGGAATAAAGGTGAATAAGATGATTAAAGGTGAAGGGTACCGAAGCTAAAGTAGCCAAACATCTAAGACATGCAACTACTCTCCATACAAGAGGACCGACTTGTCCCAAGCAAATTTTGAAAAATCGGCAAAACTCGATGATAACCAGGTCGATGGGAGGCTTAAACCCTAATGTAAAGGGATAGTTATAAACAAAAGAATACCTCGTCTTGTAATACGTTATTCTTTGGTTGCCATTTGGAACGGTGACAGGAAAATCGGACTTCCAAAAAAAGTCCCTGCAAACAAGAGGAATTAAACCTTCGGTGGTCAAGGTAGGGTATTTATCAGCACCATCAAGAGATGACGACAAATAAAGTTGATCTCTAAGGTCCTGACTATCCCTAGCGAAGGTAAACTCGGCAGGTATTATCTCATCGACTCGTGGTTCGCGCAAAGGTTCGTGATGTTCTCTACCTTTGGACGAAGATCTGGAAGCCCTAGCTCTCGGAGAAGTTAAAGATCTAGAAGAAGGAGGGGAAGTAATTTGAGAAGAAGAAGAACCCCTTGAAGGAATAGAACCTAAACTCCTCAATCTACCACCCCTCCGGCTCCGCGTCGGAGGAAAAGAGGGAGTCAAATCCTCTACATTTATCACTCCCTTAGATTGGTTCGAAGAAGACATGTTTACAAAGTCAAGGAAACAGTTCTTTACAAATAAGGAATGAAAGTTAGAAGTTTTTTGTGAAAATAAAGAAAGGAAGAAGGGGTATTTATACTAAAAGACAACCGTCAAAAACGGGAAAAAACAATGATGTGAAAACCATAATTGAAGATGTCACTTCGTGACTGATGCAGTTGCAAAAAGCCCTAAAAGGCGTTGAACAATTGCAGAACCAATCCAGAAATGCCACGTGTCATAAGCATTAAATAGAAGTGACAAGCGACGCCTATGCTCAGAGAAAGATGCAATGTTTCGAGTGAAGCGGCGGCAAAATATTCCCGCCATAAATGAGTATCCACTTACCAAATATTAATCGATAAATATATGGTAAGTGGGGGGACTATCTGTATTGGTAAAAAAGAGCTTCACACGTGTAATAAATCTTAATGACTCAGCAGTTTATGTGGAGCAATGAAAACACGACAGCTGGACGAGACTCTATGAAGAGGTACGAGGCAAAGAGGCGCGGCAAATCATACACACGGGGTAATTAGCTACAGAAATCTCAACCTGATTGAGAAGATGAAGAGACACGGTCAAAAGGTATCCGGGCGGAACAAAGGGCAGATTCAGAGATCTTCAAGTAGTGATCTATACGTTACACAATCTTCACGCGACAGTTACTGTTACTCATTGTAACGTTACATTAATGTCATAATTAGTCATTAATGTTCAATCATTGAAAAGGGAAGACATTATATTAGAAAATTCCCTATATAAGGGAGGAAAATATAACCTATAAGGGACATCCGGATGACTATTGCAATACACTTTACCTTTCGTAAATCTCATTAATTTTCCTTTATTACTTACAATTATCAGTCTTGCCTTGGTTATCAGAAACCCGTGTTCATCCTAAAATTAGCTTTGGTCAAAGGATCTAATTATTTGGTTAAACAACTCCTACCATCGATTCAGTTCCGATAGTAAGAGAGTTTCCATATGTGTTCCTCACAGACCTATCGGGCATTCTGCCCGATAAGGATATTGATTTTGGTGTTGACTTGGTGTCGGGTACTCATCCCATATCTATTCCACCATATCGTATGGCACATGTAGAGTTGAAGGAATTAAAGGAACAACTTTAGGAGTTTCTTGGCATGGGTTTCACTAGATTGAGTGTTTTGCCATGGGGTTCTCCAATTCTATTTGTAAAGAAGAAAGGCGACTCTATGAGGATGTGTTGACTACATGCAGTTGAACAAGGTTACTATCAAGAACAAGTACCCACTACCACATATTAAAGATTTGTGATTTGTTTGATCAGCTTTAGGGTGCTAAGGTATTCTTGAAGATTTACTTGAGACCGAGATACCATTAGTTGAATATATGGGGTTCAAATATGTCAAATACGGCTTTCACGACTCGCTATGGCCACTATGAGTTCTTGCTAATGCCTTTTGGGATGACCAATGCCGAGCAACTTTTATGCACTTGATGAGCAACATGTTTCAGCCTTAGCTTGATTCCTTCATCATCATGTTCATTGATGGCATATTGGTGTATTCTCGCAGTCAAGAGGATCATGAAAAGCACTTGAAGATTGTGCTCCAAACTTTGATGGAGAAGAAGCTATATGCCAACTTTTCCAAGTGCGAGTTTTGGCTTGTTTCGGTGGCATTCTTGGGTCACGTGGTGTCCAATGAAGGATTAAGGTGGATCCAAATAATATTGAGGCAATTCAGAGTTGGCCCATGCCTTCTACCATTATAGAGATTTGGAGTTGGTTACATTTGATGGGTTATTATCACAATTTCATGGAGGGGTTTTCATCCATCGCAACTCTTTTATCTAGATTAACCCGAAAATGTGCTCTTTTCAGATGGTCCAACGAGTGTGAGGTGAGCTTTCAGAAGCTCAAAACTGCATTGACTACATCCTTAGTATTCGTGTTGCCTATAGGTTCGAGATCTTATATTGTGTATTGTGATGCATGGTGTATTGGGCTTGGCGCAGTGCTGATGCAGGACGATAGGGCGATTGCCTACGCATCTCGTCAATTGAAGGTACATGAGAAGAATTACCATGTGCATATTTAGAGTTGGAATCTGTTTTTCACGCGTTGAAGATTTGGAGCCACTATCTAAACGGCATTCCATGTGAGCTCTATACCGACCATCGGAGTCTCCAACACCTGTCCAAGTAGAATGACCATAATTTGCGGTAGTGGAGATTGTTAGAGTTGTTGAAATACTATGATATCACCATATTATACCACGTGGGGGAAGGCCAATGTAGTGGCTGATGCTTTGAGTAGGAAGGCTGAGAGCATGGGCAGATAGGCACTAGTTATGGATGTTAAGGCTTTGGCCAACCAGTTCGTGAGGTTAGATGTTTCGAAGCCTATTCGGGTTCTTGATTGTGTGGTAGAATAGTCATTGTTGTTGGAGTGTATTAAGGCTCACTAGTTTGCTGATCCTCACTTATTGGAGTTGAAAGATGCGGTGCAGCGGGGTTGTACCAAAGAGGTTGTGATTGGGTATGCTGGTGTTATCCGGCTTCAGGGACGGATTTATTTTACAAATATTGATTGGTTGAGAGAGTTGATCCTTGAGGAGACTCACAGTTTGCACCATTCCACTTACCCAGGTGTCACGAAGATGTACCGTGACTTGAAATAACACTATTGGTGGGAGAATGTAGAAAGATATTATTGCTTATGTCTCTCGGTGTTTGAATTGTAAAGAGGTAATGTACAAGCATTAGAAACCGGGTGAATTGACTTAGAAATTGGAGATAACAGAGTTGAATTGGAGCACATCATTATGAATTTTGTGGTAGGATTACCATATACCTTGAGGAAATATGACGCAATCCTGGTTATTATGGACTGATTGACTAAGTCCACACACTTTATTCCAGGTGATGACATCCTATTCTTCAGAGCGGTTGGCTCAGATTTACATTGTGGAGATTATCCGCCTACACGAAATGCCCATTTCTATCATTTCTGACCGAGGCACGTAGTTCACATTGCATTTTTGGATAGTCGTGTAGCATGCATATGTGAGTCGAGCTGAGTACCACGTTTCATCCTCAGATGGACGGGCAATCCGAGTGTACTATTCAAATGTTAGAGGGTATGTTGCGGGCATGCTCTATGGACTTCGGGGGTCAGTGGGACAAGTTTTTACCTCCAATGAAGTTTGCCTACAAAAACAACTATCGGTCAATCATCCAGATGACTCCGTACGAGGCCTGGAAGCGATGTCGTTCGCTGGTTGGTTGGTTTAAGCCCGGAGAAGCTAGATTGTTTGGCATTGATTTGTTCCGTGATGCTTTGGAAAAAGTGAAGGTGATTCAGGAGCGATATCGTACAGCTCAGTCCAGGCAAAAGAGTTATGCATGGTGGGTGAGAACATTCTTCCCCAAGTGTCTCCTATGAAGGGCGTGATGCGGTTTGGGAAGAAGGGCAAGTTAAGCCCGAGGTTTATTGGCCCATTCAAGATCTTGGAGAGAGTTGTGGAGGTTTCTTATAGGCTTACGTTGCTTTCTGGCCTAGAAAGGGTACATCCTGTATTTCACGTTTTCATGCTTCGGAAGTACCACGAGGATAGGTCACATGTTTTAGACTTCAACACGGTGTAGCTTGACGAGAATTTGACCTATGAGGAAGAGCCGATGGCTATTCTAGACCAGTAGGTTCGTAAGTTGAGATCTAAGAGCTTCCTTCTGTGAAAGTGTAATGTAGAGGTCAACTGATTGAGGAGGCTACGTAGGAGTCCAAGTCAGATATGCGGAGCAGATATCCCCACCTTTTTACAAGTCTAGGTACTTTTCTATGTCCATTCGAAGACGAACGAGTTTTTTAGAAGTGGAGAATGTGATGACCCGATAGGTCATTTTGAGTACTAGACTTAATTTTTGTGTTCCGAGACCTCAGATAGCTTCATTTGATGCTTACTAGTTTACGTGCATGATCTCGTTTTTTGAAAAGCTTTTACGTAAAACTTGTAAGAAAAAGTGACTTTTGCATTAAAATGAGGTTTGAGTTGACCATGGACAACGTTTTTTATAAATGACCTCGGATCGGTGATTTGACGATTCTCCTATGTTTGTATGATATTTTTGGACTTGTGCAAATATTTGATTGGGTCCCGGATGAACCAAGCGTGTTTCGGCGGATTATGTGATAGATTGATAATTGTATTAGTAAAAATAACTATTACACGTGGAATTAATCAAGTGGATGACATGGCAAGCCACGTGATCAATAGAAGAGTAACAGCTGGGGGAAAAGCTTAGAAAGAGATACAAGCTAAAAAGATATGAGCTAAACACCTACGAGACGATTAGAAACGGTTGCTCGAGTCTATTCAAAGAGTTGAAGAGATACGGTCAAAATGAATCAGGGCTGAAAAGAGGGCAGATTCATAGATCTTCAATCAATGAGTTCAAACGTTACAGAATCTTCACGCAACAGTTACGATAACCTATTATAATGTTTCATTAATGATATAAATACTCATTAATGCTCAATCATAAAGAGGAGTAGACGTTGTGCTCGAAGCTCCCTATAAAAGGGAATAAAATATTACTTGTAGGGACACTTTCTGATCATTACATGAATACACTTTATTCTTGTGCTTTCATTATTTTCCAATATATTCTAAAGCTCTAATTTCCTTATTGTTTTAGTTTATATTCTTGATTATCAGTAGCCCGAGTACTTCTTAAAATAAGCTTTGACTAAGAATCCGATTCTTTGGTTAAACAAATTGGTTCCGTTGCCATCTGATAATCCTTTTTTACTTTCCAAATTATGCTTACTCAATCATGTCAAACGCCAACGACAACAACCAACAGGCGAAAGGAACTCCAACTCCATCGCCTCAAGGAACCCCACGTGGTTCAAGGGAACAAACCCTGGAAAGATCCACAACTCACAACAATGACCAGCTTGGAAATGAACAAATAGGAGAGCAAGACACTGTGAAGCATATAGTTGTTGAATATGTGAATGAATATCTCCAAGCTTTCGTGAGGGGGCTACCAACTATACAACCAACACCTCCTCCAAACAATACTGCAACTATGGAAAATCCACAATCAGGACTGGCTAATTCTGGAAGTGGAGGCACTCTTAGCGAATCACTCGAAGGGAGACCAGGTATGACTAGTAATTCAGATTTGCAATCTTTAATACTAACCTTGCAGAAACAGGTGAAGGAACAAAACGATCGTATCGAGCAAATTCCTGGTGTACCACCTGTCATCAAAGGGATTGATATTGACAAATATTCTGAACAACCATGGAAGCCATGTGTTGCACCTTTGCCGATTCCTAAAAAATTCAAAATGCCGGATATACCAAAATATGATAGGACAACTGTTCCACGCGATCATGTCACTACATTCACCTCAAGAATAAAAGGCAACGACTTAACCAAGCAAGAGACCGAATCTGTGCTGGTCAAAAAGTTTGGGGAGACTCATACAAAAAGGAACTAACGTGGCATTCCCTCTTACCTGAAAATTCTATTGACTCTTTTGCTGAGCTTGCAGACTCGTTCATAAAAGCACATTCGGGTGCCCAAAAAGTAGAAAAGAGAAGGGAGGACATATTCAAGGTGAAACAGGGAGATATAGAGTTACTTCAAGAATTTGTATATAGATTCCAACGAGAAAGGATGATGCTACCCAGTGTGCCTGACAACTGGGTAGTTATGGCATTCACGAGCAATTTGAACGAGAAAAGCTCTGAAGCTACGAGGAGGCTCAAAGAGAGCATGCGGGAATTTCCAGCCACGACGTGGAATGTTGTTTATAACAGGTACAATACCAAATTACGAATCGAAGATGATACTATAGCTCAAACTAGGGCAGAAGAAAAAACGAGTTTGAGGCAATCAGAATCATAAAAGAGAGCCGGTAAAAATAGGTACGAGCCATACATGGGACCTTCAGGACGGGAAGCTCGTCCAAAATTTGAAAACACACGGCCAGATCGCGGACCATCAAATAGAGACTCAAGTTCATCATCGTCAAGATTCAGAAAGGATCGAGACGAACATAGCAGAAGTAGTAACACTAATACGAGGATCGGAGACTATAACTTCAATGTAAGTACTTCCGAGCTAATTGTTGTTCTGAGAAACATGGGAGATAAAGTTCGATGGCCCAAAGAGATGAGATCAAATTCAAACAGAAGGAACCCAGACTTCTAGTCCGAATTCCACAATGATCACGGGCATAGAACATCCGACTGCGGGTCATTACAAGGTGAGGTAGAACATTTATTGAAACAGGGCTATCTAACAGAGTTGTTTAGTGAAAAAGGCAAGCAAGCATATATGAAGAACAGACAGGAGCCTCCAAAACCGTCATCTCGAAAAGGAACAACGAATGTGATAAATGGTGGAGAAGAGGTTAATGGCGTAACCTACATTGCAGCAAGAAAAATGACAAAGTTCACAATCACTCACGGGAAGAGAACTCGTGAGACCTAGGAAGGCGATAGTATTACATTTGACGTTGCAGCTGTTGATGGATTACTGATTCATCATAACGATGCACTGGTAATATCTTTACCTATAAATGACACTAATGTGAAACGAGTATTGATTGATCTAGGTAGTTCAGTGGATATTATTTTATCGAGAGTTGTGGAGGAGATGTTGATAGGAGATCGTGTAATTTGATAACTTTACTATCATTACGAAAGGAGAAATTGAATTAAGTACTTACGCAGAAGGGGTTATCAAAGAAACAAAATTTCAAGTCATTGACACAGGCATGGCCTATAATGTAATTATTGGAAGATCGTGGATTCATGACATGGACGATGTACCATCCACACTACATCAGGTTATCAAATTCCCTTCAAAATGGGGTATTCAGCAGATTCGAGGAGATCAACAAATTTTGAGGAATATCAACTCAGTGATACACTCGAATAAAAAAGAAGCAGAAATAGAACTAAAAGACGCGGGGTTGGCTCAAACAGATATGGGAACAAATGATAAAGATACGGTGAATCAAAACCCAACAAAGGTCGCATCAAAATAGACGGACGTGGATTCTAGACCAGATGTTATTCAGGAGCTAGAAGAAAATGAAAACATAAAAACAACAACAGAGGAACTCGAAGCTGTTCCATTATTTGAACAAATGCCAGACCAAAGGATTCACATCGGAGCAAGGCTAAACCCAGTCAGAAGAGGTAAGTTGATTGAATATTTAAAATTTAACGCAGATTGTTTTGCATGGTCTCATTCAGATTTGACAGGTATACCCCCAGAAGTGATGACTTAAATGAACACCCATCATTCGTACCTGTCAAACAAAAGAAGAGAAAGCAGGGATCATTCAAAAATCAAGTGATCGATGAAGAGGTACAAAAACTCTTAAAAATAGGTTCTATACGCGAGGTAAAATATCCCAATTGGTTAGCTAACACTATGGTAGTACCTAAAAAGAACGGTAAATAGAGAGTCTGTGTGGATTACACTGATTTAAACAAAGCATGACCAAAGGATTCATTTTCTTTACCACACATAAATCAAATGATTGATGCTACTGCAGGTCATGAATTGTTATGCTTTCTAGATGCATATTCTGGTTATAATCAGATAAAAATGGATCCCTCAGACGAGGAAAAAACTTCCTTTATTACAAACAAGGGAACTTATTGTTACAAAGTCATGCCTTTTGGCTTGAAAAGTGTTGGAGCCACGTACCAAAGGCTGGTGACCAAGATGTTCCAGGAACATCTGGGGAAGACAATGCAAGTATACATTGATGATATGTTGGTCAAGTCAACACAAGCAGAAGACCATTTCCAACATCTTTCAACGACATTCGAGATCCTTCGAAGGTATAATATGAAACTAAATCCAAATAAATGCGCTTTTGGCGTCAAATCAGGTAAATTTTTGGGTTTTCTCGTATCTAATAGAGGCATTGAAGCAAATCCTGCTCAAGTTAAAGCTATTGAAGAAATACCTGATGTACTCACGAGTAAAATTGAGGTTCAAAGATTGACAAGTAGGATTGCAGCTCTAGGAAGATTCATTTCAAGATCTTTAAAGAAGAGTTTTAAATTCTTCTCAGTGTTAAAGAAATAGAATCAGTTCGAATGGACTGAAGAATGCCAGCTAGCTCTCAAAAATTTGAAGTCTTATCTATCAAATCCTTCCTTATTGTTTAAGTCAAGGGTGGAGAAAGATTGTATGTCTATCTTGCAATTGCAGAGGTAACCATAGGTGCAGTCTTAGTAAGAGAAGACAAAGCTAAGCAATCTCCTATTTATTATGTAAGTAAATTCCTATTGAGTGCAGAAACTAGATACCCCCATCTAGAAAAGCTAGCTTTAGCCCTAGTCATGGCTGCTAGAAAATTGAGACCATATTTTCAATGTCATTCAATTTCTTTCATAACTTCATATTCCTTGAGAAATATCCTACATAAACAAGAATTGTCAAGCAGATTAGCCAAGTGGGAAATAGAGTTAAACGAATATGATATTGTTTATCAACCTAGGACAACAATAAAATCTCAAATTTGAGAAGATTTTGTCGCATATTTTAATACCAATATAATTCCTGAAGTAGAAAAGGAATTACAGATTTTTACCGAAGCTAATCCAGGAACATGGACCTTATTTACTGACGGTTCTTCTAATGTTAAAGGAGCTGGTTTGGGAATTGTCTTGATATCTCCTTCAGGTGAAACAATAAGGAAAGCCATTAAATGTTATCCTATTACTAACAATGAAGCAGAGTATGAAGTTGTCATTGCAGGTCTTGAACTAGCACAAGAACTCTCAATAAAGCAAATCATGATCAAGAGTGACTCTCAACTAGTGGTAAATCATATACAAGGGACTTACACAGCTAGGGAAACTCGAATGCAGCAATATCTGGAAAAGGCACGAGACCTGGTCAAACAATTCCAATCATGGAAGATCGTGCAAAGAAGAAAACGCAGAAGCGGACGCGTTAGTTAACTTTGCTTCATTAACAGATCTAACGAGTGAAGAAAATGCTATTGTAATACATTTAATTCATTCAGCACTCGACCAGGATAAGCACGAGGTAACAGTCAATAATTTACCCAGGGATTGGAGAAACGAAATTGTGAATTTTTTGCAGTATGGGATCGTACCTGAAGATAAGAAAGAGGCTCAAGCCTTTCGATGAAAAGCTGCTTGGTACTATCTGGTTCGAGACAATTTATATCGCAAAATGTTCGATGGTCCTTTAGCAAGATGCTTCGGACCTAATCAAACTGAATACGTAATGAAAGAAGCGCATGAAGGACGTTGCGGAAATCACACAGGTGGAAGGTATCTAGTTAAGACTCTAATCAGAGCAGGATACTACTGGCCTAAAATGGAGGAAGATGCGGAATACTTTATAGCCAAATGTCATAAATGTCAACGCTATGCTAATAATATGCATCAACCCGCAGAATTATTACATCCGGTTATACCCCTATGGCTATTTATGAAGTGGGGAATGGATATAGTGGGACCTTTACCCCAAGCCAAAGGAAAGGTACAGTTTATACTTGTACAACGGATTATTTTTCAAATGGGTAGAAGCATATGCTTTCAAACAAGTACGAGAGAAAGAGGTGAAGAATTTCATTTGGCGAAATATCATATGCCGCTTTGGAGTTCCAAAAGAAATCGTATGTGATAATGGCCCGCAATTTATAGGCTCACAAATCACAGGATTTTTCCAGAGTTGGAAAATCAAACGTATCACCTCCTCACCTTATCACCCTGTGGCTAATGGGCAAGATGAATCAACGAATAAGATTATTAGCAATAATTTGAAAAAGCGACTAGCAAAGTCAAAAGGGAATTGGACTGAAGAACTACCAAGAGTGTCATGGGCTTATAGAACTACAACAAAAACAGCCACAGGAGAAACTCCATTCGCACTTGTCTACGGTTCAGAGGCTCTAATACCAGTAGAAATTGGTGAACCAAGCACGCGATTCACAATAGAAACAGAAGAGTCCAACAATGACGAACTAAGAACAAATCTAGATTTACTTGAGCAAAGGAGAGAAGTCGCTTTAATTCTCATGAAAGCATAAAAGCAGATTATAGAGCGGTACTACAACAGAAAAGCTCACCTAAGATATTTCAAAATTGGGGACTTTGTCCTTAAAAAAGTTTTCCAATCAACGAAGGTTGCTGGAGCAGGAAAGTTAAATCCAAATTGGGAAGGACCCTATAAAGTGTGTGGTATTGCTGGAAAGGGTGCTTATGAGTTGGAAACCTTGGATGGCAAGATCTTACCCTCGAGTTGGAACGTTGTTCATTTAAAGAAACACTATTTTTAAGAAAAAGAAGTACCCACGGTCAGGTATCATTACATACGCTTTTATTTAGTACAGTTAAAATTATACTAACAATTTTAGATGATAGGCAAAAAGCTAATCCATACCAAATGATGATATTAGACCTGAATAGACACGCGAAAGTAACTTAATTCCCGGTCTAGGGTTACAACCTTTCTGATGGAAATTTCAAAGGGTTAAGCAGTCATCACCTAAACTATATACCTTCGAGTCCCGTATGTTTTTCCTTTTCAGGAAAAGGACCACAAGGAAGGAATAGTCAAGTGCTCGAGATTTCATACTTCAAAGCTAAAACACTTGGGGGACTATATAATATGGAAGGCAAATAATACTAGAAAAAAGTCAGAATTCAAGCCTAAAAGTTTACTTTACCTAACAAATCGAAAGTTACGAGCGAAGTCAAAAGAACAAAAAATGCAAGCCTGATTCAGAAACCTACAAAGAACATACTTGTGAATGTAAACGAATGTTTAGGTCAAAGGCAGTGTTTAGTCACAGGTTGAAATTTATACCCTTGTATTCATTCAAATCCGTTGTAAAGAGAACAATTACGAAAGAGTTATAGATGATACTCGAACACATGTAAAGTATCACGAAAGTTCAAAATACAAAAACTTTCTTCAAAATAGTACTCAAAGGAACATGTGTATTCCTATTTCTTTTTTGTATATTTATACCATTATGAAGTTGAGACGTCTTCTTCATTAAGTGTCGTTCATAAAAGGGCCCTCTTTTAAAGATCGTGTTTATTTCAAAAAGACACGAAAGATCAAAGCATTTATATGCAAACATTTAGAGTAAAACAGAAACTCAAAACACACAAGTTGAGCCGAAAAACTTAAACTTAACATTATACGATGGTTAAAACTAAGTATGAACTTAGTTCAAACCTATCTTTTTAATACAAAATTGCCCCAAAACTGTCGTGGGGACTTTCCAGAAAACTTTACCCCCAAATGGGACCAGGGGTGAAACCACCAATTATTTCTCCACACATAAAAAAAGGGGTAACATCATTTTCACTTTTCACTGGGGAGGTTAACTTCATCAGTAGGAGTAGCTTGAGATGACGAGGGTTGAGCAGCAACTTCTGTCATGACCCAAATTCCCAACCTCAGGGATCGTGATGGCGCCTAACACTACACTTGATAGGCAAGCCAATGTTAGAAAATTATACAATCATTTTGTTTATAACTTTACTTTCCACTCTAACGAACAAATCCAAATAAACACAAAATCTAATATATCTCCATAAATGCAATCAATATTAATATTCAAAGTAACAGGCGAGCCATCAACTAATTCTAATTTCATAACTACCCAGGGTCTGGTGTCACAATTCACGAACTACTAAGAATGCTACAAATAATGGGCTGAAAGAACTGTATATTTATTTTGTAAGAAATAAAACAGTGTCCGAAAGTAAGTGAAGACTCCAGGAATCTGCGGACGCTAGCAGATCTACCTCGTGTCTCCGAGCAGTGACATCAGCTACTACAATCTCCTATCTCTGATCAGTACCTGGATATGTGCAAAAGAGCACATAGTGTAGTATCAGTACAACCGACCCCATGTACTGAGTAAGTGCCGAGCCTAACCTCGGCGAAGTAGTGACGAGGCTAAGGCGGGGCTTTTTAACAACAAACCTGTGATATTAATATATATACGATAACACGATAAAACAATTCTACACGAACAAGAAAAATGTAATTGAGACAATAATTATAACACAAGAAGGAAATCCAAACACATCAATTCAAATACTGCAACAATAATAAGATAACACAACCGCCTCTTTCAGGCCTCAGCTATAACCAGTTCTAAAAAATTTCCAAGTTTTCAAACTTTAACTTTGAATAAAAGTAGTGCCAAAATATGAAAAATAGTAATATAAGATAGAAAGTTTTAAATCTTTGTTTTTCTAAAAACAAAACAGTAAAAATAAACATTTAGCTTCTCAAATCTGTAAGTCTAAAATCCTTGAATTCCTTTCAAAGAAAAACCAGTAAAACATCCTTCGAAATCCAGTAAACATCATTTGAAATCCAGTAAAAACATTTTTCGAAAATACAATAAATTATAAGTGTCCTCCCTTATCACTCCTTTGTTGCGGCGTGCTACCCGCTCCCACCTGTCCTCCCTTATTACTCCGCCCTACATATATCACCCTTACCGCTCATTTTGCGGCGTGCAACATGATCCCACCTGTCCACCTTTATTGCTCCTTGTTGCGGCGTGCAACCCGCTCCCACCAAACATATCATACCCTTATATTAATTTATGAAACTTTCACAATTCAGGCCAAGCCTTTCACAACATTTCTTTTTCAACGATACATCACAACCTTATATAAAATTTATAAAGCTTTCACAATTCAGGCCAAGCCTTTCACAAGATTTCTCTTTCAACAATATATCACAGCCTTATATTAATTCACAAAGCTTTCACCATCAAGGCCCAGCCTATCACAGTATTTACTCAATCATGATACCAACAGGAACATCAATGTGTATATATAAACTTCTTAAAACAACACCAAATTGCTCAATCAATTGTCACACGAGGGAACCCAATAAACAACCAATACTCTTTATACACTCACCACAACAATTGACAACAATCAATTGAAACCACACAATCAAGTAAACCTCAACAATCATAAGATATTTAAATTGTATTCCTCATCACTTTCTGAATATTATCAACAATGAAACCAACAAGACAACAACGCTAGATAGTCATAGAACAATTTGGACAAAAATCAATTAAGTTGGGACGGGGAAGGGATCATGCTTAACAGACAAAGTGGGTGGTGCATAGATACTCGTCACCTCACCTATACACAACACTCATGCATTTTACATAGCAAATAAGTGGGGACTCCTATTCCCACAAGCCAAAGTTAGACAAAACACTTACCTCGATCTCACAAGCAATTCATTGTTCTTGCATTGCCTTTCCTTTAGAATTTGCTTCTAATTCGCTCAAATCTAATTACAATTGGTTCAATGTTATCAATCATAGCCTAACGGAATCATCTTTATTGAAAAGCAATGGTTTTTCTAAGTTTTCCTATTCAATTTCAAAAATAGACCCCGGACCCACTTGGCCTAAACTCGAGGTTCGGACCAAAACCCGTTTACCCATTCTCCCCCGAGCACGGATATACAAATGGTATTGGAATCCGACCTCAATTCGAGGTCCAATTCCCCAAAAACTGAAATTCCTAAGTTCTACCCAAAATCCCAATTTTTACCATGAAAACTCTAGATTTTTGGTTGAAATCTTGTTAAAAGTTGTTAGGAATTGAAAGAAATTAGTTAGAGATCACTTACCAATGATTTGGAGAAGTTTGGGTCTTTGAAAAATCACCTTTGGATGTTTAGGGTTTGAGAGAATTGAAGAATGGGTGAAAATCCCGTCAAAAAGCTCCTTTAATAGGCTGCGGATGTCGCATTTGCGATCGGAGTTCGCATTTGCGACATCCGGCACCAGCAGTATTTTTATGACACTAAAATGGGCATAACTTCTTCATACGATGTCCAAATTCGATATGGATATAATAGTTCAATAAAAACTAAGTTTGGAGTTCATTTGCTTGGTGTAGTTTCATTTTATGCTTGAAGAAGCGACGATGAAACATAAAACACAAGCGCAACCTAGCCTAAACATATCCGAAACTCACCAAGCCCTCGGGGCTTCAACCCATACATGACCACACATCTAAAAATATCATACAGACTTGTTCGTAAAATCAAATCATCAAACTAACATCAAAATCCACAGATTTTGCCTCAAACTCAAGATTTTCTCAAGAACACTCAAATTTCTAACTTTTCAATCGGATGTCCGAATTACATCAAATCAACTCCGATTCTCATTAAACTTCACAAATAGGTCTTACACAACATAACAAACTTGTTCCGGGCTCCGGAACAAACATACATGCCCGATATCATAAATTTTACATATTATTTCATTTCTTTATTTTCTTGAATTAACCAGCACAACAATTTTCTTCAAGAATAGTTTTTCTAAGGCTAGGGACCTCGGGATTCAATTTCAGGCATACGCCCAAGTCCCATATTTTAATGCGGACCTCCCATGATCATCGAAATATAGATCCGGGTCCGTTCACTCAAAAGGTTGACCAAAGTCTACTAGAACCAAGTTGTAACTCTAGAAATTTCTAGTTCTCGCATTTTCACATAAAAGCTTTCCGGTTTCACGCCCGGACCGTGCACGCAAATTTGAGATAGTTAAAATTAGTCTTTTGAAGGCCTAGGAGCCTGGAATGGAGTCTTCATTAATAATATGACCCTTTGGGTCATCACAACTTCACCAGGTACAATCTCATCACCTACGGGAACCTCAACTTTGGGTGATGAGAAACTTTGACTTTGCCGAGCCTTTTCAATTGTCTCTTTAGTTTTAGCAATTTCAGCCTCCAAGTCGAAGTTTTCCTAGCTTACCTCCATTAATGTATCAAGACGGGTATTCAAGTAAGCCCAACTCACACCAACAACTACTTTATCCTCGAAAGCCTCATAATCCTTCTCCCATTGATCAACCTTTGTTCTCAACTCATCCCTTTCAATCAAAGCTGCATAATAGGAAGCTTGCAAAGGGGTAAGGGATCTCTCCAAGAACTGAACCTTACTAGAAGACTCACGAAGGTCCTCTTGGGCTTGTGTGAGCGATTGAACAAGTTCTCCAGAGTAAGCCTCTTTCTGGTTCAACAAGTCCTTTAAGCTTCTTATTTCCTTAGAAGCTTAGGAGAATTGTTCAGCAAATGAAGATTCAAGGAGATTTTTGTCCTTGCCTGCCTGATTTGAAGAAGCATTCTCAATGGCTAGCTCTGTTTCTATCACTCTTACATGCTGCTCCAAGGTACATTTTTCCTCCTCTACTTCTTCCATGTCAAGTTGAATACTCTTGAACTGCTCTTTCCAATTATCTGCCTCGGTATGGCAATCATTCATCAACTGCTCCATATGTACAATCCTTTTCATTATCTATGTGCCAATGAGATTGATCTTCACAAAAAAGGAAAATATGATACGATAAAAGCTAAATTCTGAAAAACAAAAACACACGAAGTGTACGTTCAAAGATGAGTGTACAATCACATTCATCCATGTAAGAGAGATATGGCTTTCCAACTTCGACTTTTCAACAGGGGCGATCAAAGGCTTTAACCATACATCTGCCTGGCCTGATTTCTTCAATAGGCTGCCTTCACAGGAACCTCGATGGTAATTTGTTTCATCACCCCACTACTAGAAGAACCGATTTCAACATGAGAAGTCACTATAGTAGGGGCAGTCGAGGGATCCACGGGTGGCACAGTCGGAGCAACGGAAATGGCAACAGGCACGGTTAGTTGATGTTCCACTGGAGAAGATGCAGGATAGATGGCAAGAGGCGCTTCCTCAGAAATTGAGCCAATGTGTTGTTCATGAAACCCTTGAGAGAAAAGTTGTTCAACTGAATCATGGGTTGCAGCAGGAGCTTCTTCTTCAGAGTACACTGGAATAGCACCATCATACTCAGACATAGGAGATGGACCGGGAAGGGGAGAAAATTCATCATCAGACACAACTCGTCTCCTTGCTCGTGTCCTACGCACCAACGAGCCTTCCTCTTGCTCTTCTTAATCTTCTGCAGTCTGGGTCCTATCCACCTTCCTTTTGGACGAGGAGCCTAAATTATCTCCTGAGCCTTGGACAAGGAGAGCCTCGAAGTAGTTATTGCAGCAGCAGTGATACCATGAACAGGAAACCCTAATAAGCAAAAAGGGTCAATAAAATGCGAAGGGAAGTATGAAGAGAAAAAGAAAATAAAAGAAGAATATTACCATGAGTCTTTACTTTCCAACCAAACCTAACAAAAAGGTACTTCCAAGACCTTTCTTCCATTGGAGCAATCGATAACAATTTTTCTACCCAACCACGAAAACTAGGAATCTCCTCAATAGTTCCCATGGTTGCTGAAAAAAGACAAAAACAGTTACGAGAATGAACATTCGTCAAGAGAAGGAAAGAATTGAATAGATAACTTACGTGCAAAGTTTCGCTTCTCAGGGAAGGGCATATTTTCTTAACCAACTAATCTACTAGTAGGAGCAGCAACAAACCTAGCATACCATCCTCGATCTTTGTCAACATCAAAGATGACCAAAACTCTTTTACTCCTTGCCACAAGAGTAAAATCTCCCTGACAGAATAATTTGGGAGAGTAAAGATGGATCAGATGATAGAAAGTAAAAAGAAGGGAAGCCAAATTTGCTAGGTACCTAAGGCATGCTACTGCCCTTCAAATAATAGGACAATTTTGTCCCAAACACACGTTAAAGAAGCGACAAAATTGTAAAATGACTGGATCAATAGGAGGCCTAAAACCGGGAAATCAAATTTCCAACAACAATCTCTACGCACAAGAGAAATTAAACCCTCAGTGATTTGAGAAGGGTAGAGATCAACGCGATCATGAGATGTCATGGAAGTAACCTGGTTTTTTATTGCCTCACTATCATTTACAAAGGAAAGCTCAACGGGTATGATTTCGTCTACTGTAGGTTCACGAAGTGGTTCATTGGATTCTCTACTCCTAGAGGAAGATCTATGAGAAGATGAAGCCCTGCAAGAAGAAGACGATGGAGTAACATTAGCCCTAAAAGTTGGCGCAGGAGTGAACACGTGAGGATGAGAGTAAAAGCACGAAGGGTGTTGTCGTGCACTTATATTTATACTACATGGTGAGGAGGAGAGTAAAATCAGGAAGGGTGATAGCGTGCGGGTTTATTGATTTCATCATTTTGAGGGTTATACGGAATGTCAATTTGACTCGGTGGTTACGTTGCCATGTTTGGAAAGAGGTTTACTTTACGATTACTTATTCATTATTTTCTATCTATTGTCCCCTACACTTGTCTCTACCCCGTGGTTTCATTTGACTCTTTACTTTTTATTCTTAACTATACAGGTTTAATATAAGTGTCTTATCTTAGCCTCGTCACTACCTCGTCGAGATTAGGCTCGACACTTACACATTGGGTCGGTTGTTCTCATACTAAAATTCTACACTTCTTGTGCAGATTTTGGTGTTGGTCTCAACTTTGTTTACCGGAGTCTTGCTCAGATCATATCTATTTAGGAGACTTGAGGTAGAGTTGCACGACGTTTGCAGTCCCTGGAGTCCCCTTCCTCATCTTGTTGTACTATTTATCTTGTTTTGAATAGTTGTATTTTGTTTTGGACAATATTCGTAATATTCTAGTCATTCATGTACTTGTAACTCAAATTTTTGGGATAAGTATAGACCATGTTACATATATATATATA
This sequence comes from Nicotiana undulata, assembly GCA_005239495.1. NCBI lineage: Eukaryota > Viridiplantae > Streptophyta > Magnoliopsida > Solanales > Solanaceae > Nicotiana > Nicotiana undulata. The sequence continues at coordinate 35,699 of ML298052.1, read as the reverse complement.
TATATATATATATATATATATATATATATATATATTACACGTATTTCGGAGTATTTCAGTCGTTAATTATTAATATTCTGCCTTCAATTTGGTAAAAAATGGATAATTCTTTAGTTAACGTTGGCTTGTCTAGCAAGTGGATATTAGGCGCCATCATGGCCCCATAATTGAAATTTCGGGTCGTGAGAAAATACAAGTTATTTAGTAATATAATATATCTCTTTGGAGTAAAATAAACTCGATATACTTAAATAATAGTAATATTTGCCATTGCTTTCCTTATGCCCCTGTTGACTTCCCAACCTAATGAATGCCAATCTTGTTTAATGTTTTCCTGTGGCTGTGGCTTTGGCTACTTGAAGACTTCAGTTTGAATTCAGGTTACAATGTGTCCAATAATGAAACTTAACTTCAGATATCTTTTTTTCCATTTGTTGACTCTACTACTCTAGCAGTCACATGACCAAATACAATTAACCACGAAATCATTTTCAATGTGCAAATTCTATAATATCTTATCTGATGTATATTTTCATCGCCTATTGACTTCTTGGCTAAGGGAAGATATAGTTGAACATTAAAGTAAAATCGTCTATTAAACCACGTATCCAATTTTGTAAAGCAGCAGCCGTGAATAGGTCACTTCCATGTGTCTTTAAGGTTGTTAATAATTCCAGCTGGTTACTTGAAAACAAGACTAGTCTGTAATCTTCGTTGTGATTTTTCTGTATTTTTCTATTACTCCGGTATAGTGATGTATTGTTATTTTTAGTGACTCTTAGAAAAATTTATGACTTGTACTATCGGTTTTGAGATATTGTATCGTGTTGAGATTGTTGGCTTATTATAGAAACTTTCGTTTCATGCTTAATAGATATTTGGTTAAAAATCTACTATTTAATCAACAAGTGTTAGGTTTACCTAGTCTTAGAGACTAGGTACCATCATGACATCCTACGGACAGAAATTGGGGTCATGACAAGTTCATACATGTAATTAGTTTCAAAATCCGAGTCCAAATCGAATGTGCCAAGAGTCCTTCCCAACCCATAAAATCACTGTGTAAACTCACCAAGCACATACATGCAGTTGATCCTACGTCACCCCAATTCACACAAGCTCGACAACACCATCTCAACCACAAATTATTCCTTCCGGTCATGTCGATAAGCCTTAGAATTAAATTTTCACATCTACCAAAGGCCCTATTATCACACAAACACATTGTAAATCCCTCAACTAGCTACGACGGCTCATGCATACGCCAACAATGTATGACCACACGAAATAACATATCATCCATACGCCCATAGCAACAACTCTGACCCGCAATAGCCTCCCATTACATAGTGTATTCAATAATGAAACTTAACTTCAGATATTGTTTTTCCATTTGTTGACTCTAGCAGTCACATGACCAAATACAATTAACCACGAAATCATTTTCCATGTGCAAATTCTATAATATCTTATCTGATGTGTATTTTAATCGCCTTTTGACTTCTTGCTAAGGGAAGATATAGTTGAACATTAAAATAAAATCGTCTGTTAAACCACGTATCCAATTTTGTAATGCAGCAGCCGTAAATAGGTCATTTCCATGTGTCTTTAACGTTGTTAATAATTCCAGCTGGTTACTTGAGAACAAGACTAATCTGTAATCTTCGTTGTGATTTTTCTGTATTTGGTCGAAAATCTCAATGCCACAACAATTAAGAAAGGGGTTTGAAAAGGATAGATGAAGAGGCGGATCCAAAGCTAGTTATTTGGTACTTTTCGGTTGACTCTAGCAGTCACATGACCAAATGCAATTAACCAACAAATCATCTTTCATAACAAATCCTATAGTATCTGATCTGACGTGTGCTATTAATCACCTTTTGACTTCTTGGCTAAGGTATGAACAGTAAAATCAAATCGTCTTTTAAACCGCGTATCCAATTTTGTAATAATGCTGCAGCAACAGTGAAATGGACATTCCATCCGTCTTTAACGTAATGCTGTTGATATATTTTCAGGTTACTAATCTTTAATCTTCCTTGTGATTTGGCGTACTTGGATGGATTTATGTTTATCCTTAAAATGAATAACAATTAAATTTATACGCGGTTTTAAAAATATGTGGATTGATTCAACACAAATAATCAAGAACATTAGATAAATGAGTTAAAGACACCATGAATAGTCAAAGCAGTCATAACGGTGTGGCCTACCTTGAGCTTGGATTGGGCAATTGTTTCTGCCCTTGGTTGGATCTTGGATTCGAAGCCAATCAAGAACAAGGAACAAAAGTAAAATATAGACTTTTCGGTGGTCAGAAAGTAGAGAAAATAATTTTGTATTACCTTAGTAAGCGTGTTACAATATATGTACTGAACAAAAAACTTCCCCTTTATATAGTAGGAGAATTTCATCCCTAGTACAATTCTAAAAAAGATAAAAAAAACCTCCTTTCTAGTCGATTACTGATATACTACCGATATTGGGCGAGATCCGTGCGGTGATATCCAGTTGGGTGCGGATAGTACGACCCTCAGTTAGTCGTGTGCAACCGTTTGTAGTGTTTTCCAAGGTTTTGGAGCTCGTTCTGGGTTCGGAGAATGTTATCCTGTCAGATCCGATGGCGAGTACCCCGTTCCAGCCTCGATCCAAAGAGTTCCCAACTTCGGTCTCGATCTCGAACATTCATATTCTTACTTTGGTTGACTTACTGGGAAGTCGGTGTCTGCGCTAACTCTGAATTCACACATATACAGATAGATCCATCGTTTCTTAGAGAGTAGGTTCGTACGTTTACAACCGAGATGACTAACAATTTAAGGCGTCCCATCAGTCACGTCAGTCTGACTTCGGACACGTGTCGATCATCGGGTGGTCGCCTCCGAATATGAAACATCGCGTTTTTCTTACATTTCCTCCTATAAAAGCTATGACCCTTTGTACTTCTTCTACCTTCCGATCTTAGCTTTTACCTTCAAATTCTCAAGCGGCTTTCAACTCTCTCAAATCTTCATATCTTCACCTTTGGTCTTCAAATCTTCATAATTGTTCTTAGTTTTCTACCCAGATCTTCATCCTACCTTAAAGCCTTCAAACTTTATTCTTCAACCTTCATACTTGTTCCTTCAAACCTTCATACTTTTTTCTTTAAATATTCATACTTTCCCCAAATTACAATGGCTAAAACTTCCAAATCAGTTCCTCAGCAGGCTGCCCCTTCATCTTCCCACCCGGACACAGATGCCGAGGTGGCTGCTCCCGAGGCGGAAGCTTCCAAGGTGGCTGCCTCCAAGGCAACTGCTCCCGAGGCGGCCCCTAAGCCCCCATGAAAAGATTTATACTCGAGGGTTGTTCAATAGGGGATGACTTCAAAATCGAGAAGGCCTCCTCTAAACAGGACCGGGGTAAAGGAGCATGGAGATACATATGCTCCATTACTGAATATATTCTTCCCATAGTCCGAGAGGACTGTAAATGGGAAGTCAATGACGTGGTTATCCCGAGCCCAAGGAAGATATTACTATCCACGTGGAATGGTATTAAAGTGTTTACACTTACCCTTTCACGTTGGGCCCGATAGACCTGATAATACTGACATTTTGTAAGAGGTACGTGGCGTGCCTCGGGCAAATCCACCCGTCCCTTTAGAGGATCGTGATCCTCCTACATCATTTTATGAACAACACCGAGTATCCTCGGTTCACCCTCGACCTTCTGCTCCATCTGTACAGTCCCGAATTTTTTGAGGTGGACTAATTAAGCTTGCTCACCGAGCTAGCAAGGCTCCCTTTTTAAGCATCGACGAAGATCGTGATCCAGGTTGGCAGGGGCATTTTGTTCGGGTAAAAACTGAAGATCTGATCCCTCTCGTGTTCCTTTCATTCCCCGAGAAATGGAATGCATCTCGTAAGTGTAGCCTTTCCTTAAGTCTCAATTTTCCTTTATTTCCTTTCTCATCATCAGTATTTATGGTCGTGCAGTTGTTGCTCGGGTTCCCAATGCGGTCCCCCAGCTCAAGGAGTGGATCGAAGGAATCTGCAAGGAGATGTCATACATTGAGTCTGCATGGTGAAAACTTACGATGGGCATATAGGAGGCTCGTTCTTATGATAAGGTTCCCCTCTAAATAGTTATTACTATGTCCCAAACTTACATAATGCCAACCTTTTCTTTTTCCTTTGCAGGTTTTCCTAAAGCCACCAAACTTAGGCCACTGGAAAGGGACGAGGATACGTCCTTTTCCATTGATCCCTCCGTTACGGGACTGTCAAGAGCTGTTGCAAAGGAGGAGGAGAAGAAGAATATCAAGTCTAGGGTACCAGACCCGGATTTCCTTTATCGGCTCAGGGATGATTCCAAAGATGATGATATCTTTGTCACCCATGGATCAACCCCTGTCGTGGAGCAGGCGACGATGTGGAGGGGTCGTAAGGTCGACCCTCTTTCGGTTCGGGAGGACGAAGTGGAGATGGAGGTTGTGACATCTCAAGCAACCATTCCTATCCTGAAGTAGGTGACTAGTGTGATCGATATCATCGAGACTCCCTCCTACACCGAGTCTATGCTCGAAAAGGCCCAAACGGGCAAAGAAAAATCAAGTGAATGAGCACAAGGTGCAGAAGACCCGCTCCACTCATTCTTATATGGCATGGATATGTAAACATTGGAAGATTTCTCTGGGTTGGTCCACCTAGAGATACCGAAGAAGGACGTGTTATCGGGAGCTTACTGGTTGAGCATGAACCCAAGATTGGTGAAGCGGTTCCCTGTGCCGATTGCGGACCCTGAGCACAAGAGGACAGTTGTTCTCACAGTCCCGTAGGATGCCCGTGTCCAATACGCTCTAGTAACCGTAGCTATCTACCTCTGATGCCTAATGGCCAAGGAGGACCAGACAAATATGAATGAGGTGGGCACGTAGAGTCTCTTAAACGAGTCATAGCAGACATTGAACCGGGTAAGGCTCTAACGCCTTCAAACTCCCCTTATGAATCACTTAAATTTTCCTTTGATGTTTCTTACTTAGTTCCCTTGCTTTACAGGCTTCACCATGAAAGCTTCCACCGGTACCGTTTGTAAACCATCCAGCACGAGTTCGAGCTCAAGGAGCAGGTCCGTAAAACGAACATGTATAGGCTTCTGAGCGAGCAACGGGACGAGGCCCTTAAGGACATCCCGATTCTCCGAGCCGAGCTAGAAAAAACTCGAAAAAAAGCCTTGACCCTAAAATGGGCCATGACGACTTGGTTGAAAAGGTAAAGGTCTTTAAATATAAGAACGAGCAACTAGTCGTGATGACTAACAACACGAATTGGCAGATTCTACACAAGATGGATCTGATCGACCTGCTGCAGGTCGAGATGGACGAGGTCAAAGCCTAGACTGAAGTGTGTAAAAGCAGGATGGACCGACTGGCCTTGGAGAAGGAGGCTGCTAAGGCAGAGCTGGCATCGGTGAAAAACCAACTTCGGGTGGCGAAAGACAAAGCTAACAAATGGTCTCAGCTGAATGATGGTCTTCGAGCACAGCTGAGCTCGGCTATTTCAGAGTGGAATACCCTCAGTAGAGAATATGAGACTGTGAAGTCCAAATTGGACACAACCTTCAACTCTGCCAAAGAAATGGTGGCCCAAAACAAGGACGATATGGAGGCAGCTGAGACCCGCATGAAAGTAAAGGTCGAGTATACGAAGCGGTTGTCCCGAAGAGAGACACTCGAAGAGATTCATGCCCGAGGTTTTGACCTATCGACTGAGATCGAGAAAGCCAATAAGCTCAAGGCAGAGGAGAATGAGCTTTACAAGCCTAAATATGTCGAAGGCTCCAACGGTTCTGAAGGCTCTGACGGTTCTAGCGATGAATCGGGCCCCTATAAAGACTATGCCTAGATGCATTAGTACTTTTTTACTTTTTGTCTCATGTGTGTGTGTGTGTGTGTATTTATATATATAGTTTATTTTGAGGCCATTTTTATTAGTTCTTTGTAAAAAAAATTCTGAATATATATGAAATTTTCCCTTTCTGGCAAGATTGTGTCTTTACTTTTCCAACATCATTTCATAATTTCTATTCATGCAATATTTTTAATGCCTTAGCATAGAACAAAGTGTAGTCATGGGGAGTTCTCTTTTCAAAGGTTCGAACGGATCCCGTCCTCGATATAACTTTGTTTGCTTGGGCTTTGAAAACTGGGTATGGCAGGAAATTCTCAAGATGCTTAAGTGATTTTAGACATTGCTTTTATAGAGGGTAACCTTTTAGCAGGTTTCGAGTTCTTATAAAGACTGTACTTTCTGATTACGGTCTTCAGACGCCTCCGAGCCATTTTTAGGGTGGCTGTAGCGTTTTGTATTTAGGCACCGCCTAATAGGTTTGGTGCCTCCGGGATTAGGCAGCCCGTGTTGTCCGAACATTTTTCGGACGACAGTCCCTGGGTAGTGATAGACCTTGGGCTCGATAGTCCCCGAATAGGGGTATCCCTTGGGCTCGATAGTCCCTGAATAGGGGTATCTCGTGGGCTCTTAGTATCCATAATTTAAGAAGAAAGAAGATGTGTAATACCAAGGTTAAATTTTCTTTTATTTCCTAGTGTGTAAAGTACATGGTCGAAAGCGCATAAAAACTTGTATCACGCCAAGGGTGGACTATCTGAGCATGTTTCATACGACCATTTGTCCCTTACAGTGAATCCTAAACACCAAGCCTTAGCCTCTAGCATACAAAGTTTTTCCTTTTTCCTTTGCTAAAAACCTTAATCCAAGGGTAACGGCCCCCAGTATTCGAGGTCTAGCTTAAGAAGGCCTGGATAGTGTTGACATAAAATAGGAGATCATTGACTCTAGTTTGGGACTGGTCTTCAAATCTAATTTAGCACGTTTTACTGTTGCCTCATTAAAAACCTTGGCAAAAAACCCATTTTGGGGCAAACCAGTTCAAGGGAAAAATAATGCAACACGTGATTTCGTACCTATTAGCCACATCCATCTTTGGCTGTTAACTACAGGTGTTAGTCCGATTCGTAATATTATTAAATAATAATTGAGATTGTACCTTAGCAGTAGTACCACTTTAAGTGTGTCACGTTCCAGTTATTTGGTAATTGCACATCGTTTCCTGCTTCGAGTTTGTATAAGCCTTTGCCGGTAATTCCGATGACTCGATATGGTCTTTCCTAATTTGGTCCCAGCTTTCCCTCATTTGAGTTCCCGGTGTGAAATTTTACTTTCCTCAACACCAAGTCCCCGATCTTGAAGTGCTGGAGGTTGGCTCTTCGATTGTAGTATCTTTCCCGTTGTTTCTGGGCGGCCAATCGGGCTAGGGCAGCCTCACGTCTTGTATCTAATAGTTCCAGGATCATGGTCATGGCCTCGCCATTTGACTCTTCGGTCGCATATTGGAACCTGATGCTCGGTTTTCCCACTTCGACTGGTATTAAGGATTTTCTTCGGCTAAAACCAATGAAAAAGGGGTGGCCCAGTACTAGACTTCGAGGTCATATGGTATGTCCATAGAACTACGGTAAGGATTTCTTTCCATTTTCCTTTGGCATCGGTCAACCTCTTTTTTAGGTTTTGAAATATGGTCTTGTTCATAAATGTTGCATGTTCGTTCCTTCTAGGGTGATAAGGTATTGATAGTATCTTCTTAATCATGTGATCTTCAAAGAATATATTTACCTTGTTGTCGTTGAATTGTCTCCTATTATTGCAAACGACTTCGGCCGGTATCCCGAATCGACATATTACATGGTCCTAGATGAAGTCAATGACTTCCTTCTCCCATACCCTTTCAAACGCTTGAGCTTCGACCCATTTTGAAAAATAATCAATCATGAAAATTATAATTTGAGCCTTACCGGGTGCCCAGGTAGGAGACCGACGATATCTATTCCCCACTTCTTAAACGGCCATGGGGACAAGATCGAGTGGAGTAGTTCTCCCGGTTGATGTATCATCGAGGTGTGTCTCTGGAAGTCGTCGCATTTTTGCACGAAGTCCTTCACATTTTCTCCAATTCAGTCCAGTAATAACCGGCCCTGATTAATTTTCGCACCAAAGATTCTACCCCCGAGTGGTTCCCGCAATTTACTTCGTGAACTTCTCTCAAGGCGTATTCGGTATCTCCCAGCCCCAAGCACTTGGCTAGTGGACCGTCGAATGTTCTCCCGAATAATGTCCCTTCGACCAAGCTAAATATGGTAGCCTTGGTATGTAGAGCTCTCAATTCTTTGGGATCCGAGGGCAACTTCCCAGTCCTCAAGTAATCTATGTACTTGTTCCTTCAATTCCAAGTTAAACTAGTTGAGTTTACTTCGGCATGGAATTCTTCAATCACTGATTTATTGAGTTGTACTACTGTTCCTGACTAAACTCATCGACATCATCTGACAACCCTAAATTAGTTAGAGCATCGACCTCACTGTTATGATCTTGGGGCACGTGCTGTATGGTCCATTCCCTGAATTAATGCAATGTAACTTGTAATTTGTCTAAGGACCTTCACATCCGTTCCTCTTTTACTTCGAACGTTTCGTTGACTTGATTTACAACGGGGAGGGAGCCGTACTTGGCCTCGATCACCTCGGCCCCATGGTTTTTAGCTAATTCAAGACCTGCAATCATGGCCTCATACTCGACCTCATTGTTAGTCAATTTCACAATTCTAACAGACTGCCTAATTACACTCTCCGTAGGTGGTTTCAACATGATCCCGAGTCTGGACCCCTTTGCGTTCGAGGCTCCGTCCATAAAAAGGATGCAGATACTCGAGGTAGTCCTCGAGGTTTACAATAATTCCCTTTTGACTTCGGGTATTGATGTGACATAGAATTGTGACACTTTTGATACTAATTACATAGACTTTAGCTCATCTTTTAAAGAATTTTAAGTTATTTCTTATATAGTTTTGGTGTTTTGCATCATACTAGACTTGAAGAACCAAGAACATGGAAAATATGAGAAAAACCCATAGAACGGCAGAAATGCGGCAGGTTTGCGACCGCAAAAGTGAAGTGCGGGCCGATGACCAACCGCAGAGTGAATCAGATGTTCCCAATTCTGAGTGTGGATTATGTGGTCTATTGTGCGATCACATAACACTTGTGTGGACCGCATAATGATCGCAGAAGTGCAAAAAGAGTTTCTGTGAGAACGATTTTGCGGCATCAAATGTGATCGCGAAATCAATGTGTGGATCGCATAACAGAAGTGCGATGAACAACTGGGAAACTAGACACTCAATTATGCGGTGGAATTGCAGTTATGCGGGCCGCAAAAGTGTTCTACGACCCGTTCTGTTGTCGCAGATGTGATCTGCAGGGGTATGTTTGTCATATTTTGACCCTGAATTTTAGCCCATTATAAATAAAATAACTAGGGTTTTGTGGGACATCTTGTATGAAAAAGAGGCTACACTTAGATTATTGAATACACCATTATTTTGGAAGCTTTTGAAGAGAGAATCTTGTCATCTTTGTAAGTTTTATGATTTTATCTATTGCTTTGTTCTTGGATTTTAGCATGAGTAGCTAGTTTTAAATACTAAGGCTGTGGACCAAAAATGGGTGTAATGTTAATGGGTGTTTACCATTTAATATATATATAATGGTTGGTTGGTATTTATTCATTTCTCATGCTTCATATAATGTTGGTGGTTGCAAATATTGACTATGCCATTTCACTCTATCTTTACTTGGAAAAGCGGGTTAGGTGTTTGGTAGAATTTAATAACAAAGATGCAAGGCTTTAAACCTTGTTTAATAGTATCGCTTAGGAATTAGTGGGGTCTATTTGGAATAAATTGGTTGTTCTTAATTGTAACTCTTTTATATTTGGAAAAATCATAAAGAGAAATATTACCTAACTATTGTGAAATATTGGGTAGTCATTTAGGACCCATTTGCATATCAAAGAACCTTCCATTAGAAATATATCTTATGAATACCGATAGCATAACATTCCATTTATGGGAACACAACCTTGATTTCCTTAATTAAATTAATTACAATCTCATAAAAAATAGTTTTCTTGTTAAGTCACAATTACAACACTCTCTATTGAGCTAACAGAGTAGGATTACGACTTAAGTCAAGCTTCACACTATTCAAGTAACATTTTTACAGCTATTCCCTGTGGGATTCGACCCCAACCTAGTTGGGTTATTATATTTGAATCGACTGCCTTACACCATTTATTTAGGTGTAATTTGAGCATACCAAATTTTGCGTCGTTGCCGGGGAATATAGTTTTGAAATTATTAAATAGTGTGTGCTTTACTTTATGTCTTCTTCTATTCCATCACACTTTGCTTTCTTTGCTTGGTGTCATTAGGTAAACATGGGCGATCCGGAAGAAGAGAATATTTTTGTGGATATAGATGAGTATATTAAGGATACAAATGCCATTGTCCATTCAAGAGTTGATGATGCCACGTTCAAAGTGGAACACAATCTAATCCTATTGCTCAAGGCAGAGGGGTTTTTCCGTAATTCCAAAGATGATGATCTGACACAACATCTCAGAAATATTTTGGGTGTGTGTGCAATGCACAAGAAGAATCATGTCTTAGATGATTCCCTAAGGTTGAGGGTGTTCAAATACTTTCTAGCTGAAGAGGCAAGACATTGGATCCAAAATCGACCTCCTAATTCCATCCATGCTTGGCCTGAACTTGTCCGAGCTTTCCTAGCAAAATGGTTTTCGCAAAGCAGGAAGTCCGAGCTCTAGGATAAAAGTTTCCTCTTCAAGCAATTACCGGGAGAGCATCTACATGAAGCATGTGATAGATTCAAGTTATACTTTATAAGGTCGCCAAATCATGATTTTCCGGATAATATTTTGTTGGAGAAGTTTTACATGGGCTTGGATCCTATGAACCAATTGATCACCAAAAATGCAGCGGATGGATCCTTTATGGATAAAACATTTGCAAGGGTCATACAAATCCTTGACAAGATGACCGAACATAACCAAGCTTGGCACTCGGAAGACACCACAGGTGGAATTATATATGGTACTCCTTCCTTGAACAACATGATTAAGGAGAACCAAGAAAGAGATCAAGTAATTGTCGGGCTTGCAACCAACATCAATGTGTTGACGAAGATGTTCATTGAAAATAAAACAAAAAAGGTGAATGTTGTGGAAGATGTGCAACCCATGTAAATGAGGATTACAAAGAAGCAAATTATGTCAACAACTCTCAAGGAGGATATCAAAGACAACCCTAGCAAGGTTCAGGGCAACAAAACCAATGGAGGTCTAACCCGCAAGGAAAAGGAAACCAAAAGTGGAGAAACGATCAAGGTTGTTCGAATCAAGGAAATTGGAGCAACCACAACAATAATTTTTCAAATCGGAGTTATAACCCCTATGTTCCACCAAAGGGGAAATATTCTAACTCTCCGCATTGGAGGGACAGTTCTTCAAGTAAGTCCAAGTTGGAAAGAATGCTTGAACGAGTATTGAAAAATCAAGAAAGATCTAACACTTCAATGAAGAATATGGTCGAGCTTGTGGGTTCTCACGCCGCATCTATTCAAAAGTTGGAGATGCAAATGAGAGACCTCTCAAGAGAGAAAAATCCGAAGCAGAAAGGCATGCTTCCGAGTGACACAATAGCGAACCCAAAAGGTGGTGGGAGTGGTCAGACTTCTCATTGTATGGAAACCACAACTCCAAGTGGAAAACTACTTCAAGGAGAGAATGAAAAAGTGGTCGAAGTGGAAGATTCTGAACAAGAAGTTGAGGCACAAGTTGAGGTGCCAATTATTGTTGAATCTGAAAAACTCCCAAAGGAGGTGAAAATTCAAGAAGTGAAATGTGAAGAGGTTACGGGAACGGTTGAACACTTGTTGAATATCTTAAGGGAGCACATACAGGCCATTGGGTGGACAATAGCGGACTTCCAAGGGATTCACGCTGGAATTTGTGAGCACAAGATACAATTGGAGCAAGAGAGAGAACCTAGAGAGGAGCATCAAAGAAGGATAAACCTTTCCATGAAAGAGTGGTGAAGAAAGAAATCATAAAATGGTTGGATGTAGGGGTAGTCTACCCCTTTGCCAGTAGTCCTTGGGTGAGTCTGGTGCAATGTGTGCCAAACAAAAGGAGGCATGACCGTGATTCAAAATGACAAAAATGAACTCATCCCAACGAGGACGGTGACCGGATGGAGAGTTTGCATGGTTTATCGGAAGCTCTATAGTGCTACTTGCAAAGACCATTTTCCTATGCCTTTTATTGATCAAATGCTTGAACGGCTAGCGGGAAGGTAATTTTATTGCTTCTTGGATGGTTCTTCCGGATACAACCAAATCAACATTGCCTTAGAAGATTAAGAGATTACAATATTCACATGCCCGTGTGGGACTTTTGCTTTTAGCCAGATGCCATTTGGGTTATGCAATGTTCCGGCTACCTTTCAATGATGTCAATCTTCTCAGACATGGAGGCGGATTTCTTAGAGGTGTTCGTGGATGACTTTTCTGTAGTAGGTGATTCCTTTGAGCATTGCCTTGATAACCTTAGGCAAGTGCTCAAAAGATGTGAGGAAACAAACCTTGTGCTAAATTTGGAAAATGTTGCTTCATGGTAGACGATTGTATTGTTTTGTGCCACAAAATTTCCAAGCAAGGTATAGAGGTCGATCGGGAAAAGATCAAGATCACTTCCAAGCTTAATCGTCCCACTTCGCTAAAAGGCGTTTAGAGCTTTTTGGGGCATATCGGTTTTTATAGGCGTTCTATCAAAAACTTCTCAAAGATTGCAAGTCCCGTGTGCAAGCTCCTTGAAAAAGATGCAAAGTTTGATATCGATGAGAAGTGACTCAAAGCTTTTGAGGAATTGAAATCGAGGCTCACCACATCACCTATTACTGCCACACCTGATCGGTCTCTTCCATTTGAACTCATGTGTGATGCCGTCGTGTAGCTATTAGGGCGGTACTTGGTCAACAACATAATAAGATTCTTCATCATGTCTACTATGTAAGCAAGACACTCATGATGCAAAAATGAATTACACTATGGCAGAGCAAGAACTCCTTGCTATTGTCTCTGCTTTTGAAAAATTTCGGCCTATTTGTTGGGTTCCAAAGTGATAGTCTACATCGATCATGCTGCTCTCCACTACCTTATGGTGAACAAGGATGCTAAACCAAGATTGATTAGGTGGGTTATTTTGTTACAAGGGTTTGACTTTGAAGCCAAATATCAGAAAGGGATAGAGAATCAAGTTGCGGATCACTTATCTAGGCTTGAAAAGGCAGGGAGACCAAAACAAGATCTTGAAATTAATGATGCCTTCCTAGATGAACACATATTGGCATTGTTTAGAACCTTCACTCCTTGGAATGCGGATATTTCTAACTTCTTGGTTAGTGGGAGTGTAGGCAATACTATTGGGAGTAACCCTTTCTGTTCCGGATTTGCGCCGACAACATCATTCGGCGTTGTGTTACGGAAGGTGAGGTAATGCAAATTTTCAAAGCATGTCATGACTCCCCAATTGGGGACCATCATGGTGAAATCATACTGCGGCGAAAGTGCTTGAATGTGACTATTATTGGCCATCGATCTACCAAGACGCAAACCAAATGGTCAAGGCATGTGATCAATGTCAAAGACAAGGGTCAATTTCTAGAAGACATGAGATGCCTATGAACTTGTATACGGCTAAAATTGGAGAGACCGATTTTATGATTATTGAGGCTTTTCACTGACCGCCTTTAGAAGGCTCGAGGTTTGACCTTGAGGGTTCCCTATGCTCGACCTCGGGGCAATGCAAATCGGTGGCTATCATGGACAAGCGGAAGACTCCCAGAAGGCACGTGGATAGAGTTGACTAGGTCTGCAAGAATAGTACAAGTTCGTACCGTGACATTAAATAGCTGTACCAGCTGCATATCTTTGTAATAAATATTTATGTACTATGTTGGGGTTCCCCCCTCCTATATAAAGGGAGCCCTTATCATTTCTTGCACACGTTATATTCAATACAAGGAACAAGAACATTCTCTGCTCTCTAACTCAAACATACTTTATTGTCTCTGTATTGCTCTAATACTTACATTTATGGTATTTCATTGATTGTTCTTCATTTATTACCCACCATTGATCTTAAAGAGCCTTCTTCGAGGCCCTCAGAACTGTTAGTTCTCCATCGATCTCCTCAGTCAAACACCTGAGCTCGATCTCGAGACCCGACCTAGGCCACCTCGAGACCTCAATATCACCACTGCTCGGTTTGCCTAACTCGCTGCCCTTAAGCTCTATCTCATTTTCCTTACTCACACTTAGCATCTGTTTTCTAACAACTAATATTAAAATAAATCACGTATTTTTAGAATCACAAAATCAAATTTAATTGTAATTACCATTTTCAAGGTAAACAAAACTTTGTGATGGAGGTCAAGATCTTTGATGTGTGGGGGATAGATTCCATGGGTCCCTTTGTAAGCTCTTACGGCATGAAATATATCTTGATAATGGGTCGAGGCAATTTCCTTGCTTAATAATGAGGCAAGGAGTGTAACTTCTTTCTTGAAGAACAACATATTACTCGATTTGGAACCCCAAGGGCCATCCTTAGTGATGATGATTCTCACTTTTGCAACAAAGATTTTGTTGGGATGCTCGAAAAATATGGAGTTAAGCACAAGCTGGACACACCTTATCATCCCAATTGAACGGTCAGGTTGAAGTCTCCAACAGGGAGATCAAAAACATCCTAGCAAAAACTGTTAATGCAAACAGGACCGACTGGTCAAAGAAGCTAGATGATGCATTGTGTTCATATCGAACAACATTCAAGACTCCCATTGGCACCTCACCATACCGGTTGGTTTTTGGTAAGGCAAGTCACTTGCCATTGGAGCTTGAACATAAAGTTATCCAGGCATTGAAAAATTTAAATCTTGACTGGGCCGAAGCTGATAATCTAAGGATGACACAACTCAACGAGATGGAAGAATTATGTTTTCATGCCTCTTACAATGCAGCCATGTATAAGGAAAGAATGAAGTTTGTTCAAGACAAGAAGATTTTGAAGCGGGAATTCAAATACGGTGACTTGGTTTTACTCTTCAACTCAAGACTGAAGTTCTTTCCGGGCAAACTCAAATACAAATAGTCTGGCCCGTTCAAAGTTGTGAATGTTGCTTCCTATGGTGCCATTGAATTGGAATCCGAGGACGAGACTTGAATTTTCAAAGTAAATTGCCAAAGGGTCAAGCATTACCTCAGAACCAGTGGAGAAAGGCACTTGGTAGAACTATTCACACTCAAAGATGGTCCTACACCAGCCCCCACCACTAATTAACCAAAATAGGGGCAACATCGTTGTTCCGAGACGTTAAATTAAGTGCTTCTTGGGAGGCAACCCATGTGTGGTAACACTGTTAGATTTTAATTTTGGTAAGTTTATTTGTAAGTGATGAGCAGTTTGACGTGTGTGTTAGAATGCAGGTGACTCAAAATACAATGAAACGGGATGCAAGGAAAGAGGAAAATGATGGAAAACAAGACTTGTGGTCTGTGGCAACATATGTGTGTTTAACCAAAGAATTAGATTCTCTGCCAATTCTATTTTAAGAAGTACTCGGGCTTCTGATAACCAAGAAAATATGATAATTATAATCAAACTTGCAAGTAGAAAGCAGTGAGAATGCGTAAAAAGTAAATATGTTTCAATGGTGGTTCGAACGTGTCTTTACAAGTTATATTTTACTCCCTTTTATAGGGAATTTCTTAATATAATGTCTACTCTTCTTAATGATTGAGCATTAATGACTAATAATGACATTAATGTAACGTTACAATGGTTAATCGTAACCGTTGCGTGAATATTATGTAATGTTTGGCTCATTGATTGAAGATCCTCGAATCTTACCTTTATTCTGCCTTGATTCATTCTGACGGTGTCTCTTCATCTCCTCAATTAGATTCAGATTCCCGTATCTAATTACCTCGTGGATATGCCGTTTCGTTCCTCTTTATCTCGTACCTCTTAGTAGAGTCTCGTCCAGTTGTTATATTTTCATTGCTCCACCTAGATTGCTTTGTCATCATAATTAGTACATGTGTGAAGCCTATTTTTACCAATACAGATAGTCCCTCCCACTTACCATTTGTGTATCAATTAAATATTTGGTAAGTGGGTACTCATTTATGGCGGGAATATTTTGCCGCCGCTTCACTCATACCATTGCATCCATCTCTGAATGTATACGTCGCTTGTCACTTCCATATAATGCCCGTGCCACGTGGCATTCTCAAATTTTTTCTATAATTGTTCAGCGCCTTTTAAGGATTTTTGCGGGTGCATCAGTCATGAAGTGACAGTTTCAATTATAACTTTCACATCACCGTTTTTTCCATTTTTTGACGGTCGCCTCTAAGTATAAATACCCCTTTTCTTTTCTTTGCTTTCACAAAAAACTTCTTACTTTCTTTCTTTACTTATAAATTCTTCATTCTTGTAAACATGTCTTCTTCAAACAAGCAATCCAAAAAGGTCATTATTGTAGATGAATTGACTCCTTCTTCTATCCAACCCGGAGTAGTAGGGGTGGTAGACTTAGGAGTTTAAGTTCTACACCTTCCAAGGGTTCTTCTTCTTATCATACTACTCCTCCACCATCTTCTAGGTCTAATATTTCTTTGTCTTATGCGAGGGCTAGGGCTTCTAGATATTCATCAAAGAGTAGAGAACATAATGAACCACTTCGTGAGCCGAGAGTCAATGAGATTGTTTCTGCCGAGTATTCTTTTGCCAAGGATAGTGAGGACATGAATGAGCAGCTTTCTTCCATGTCATCACAGGACAGTGCTAACCTTTATCCTACCCAAATAACATAGGGTTTAGTGTCACTCGTGCGCAGAGATTGTTGTTGGAAGTATGATTTTCCAGTTGTAGTTCCTAATGATAACCAAAGAATAACCTCTTATAGAACTGGGTATTCTTATGTATATACTTATCCCTTCACATTAGGATTCAAGCCTCCCATCGACCATGTTATAATTGAATTTTGCCGATTCTTCAATGTTTGCTTGGGACAAATCGGTCCTCTTGTTTGGAGGGTAGTTTCGTGCCTTATATATTTGGCCAATTTAGCTTCCGTCCCCTTTACTTTCCATCATCTTATTCACCTCTATTCCCCGATGCTATTCCGCCAAGGAGTTTTTACTCTCGCGGCTAGGAGTAAAAGAGTATTAGTTATTCCGGATGATGACAAAGATAGAGAGTGATATGCTCGGTATGTTGTTGTCCCTACTGTTGGTTTAGTAGGTGAACAAAATCTCCCCTTCCCTGAGAAGTGGAACTTTGCACGTGATTACAGTATTGCTCACTTTCCTTTTCTGTTTTTGATAAGCTATCAGTACCGTGACTGTTTCTTTTCTTTTGCAGCAACCATGGGAACCGTCGAGAATGTATCCGATTTCTGTGATTGGGTAGAAAAATTGTTGTTGATTACTCCTTTAGAAGAATGTTCCTGGAAGTACCTCTCATCGAGGTTTGGTTGGAAGGTGAAAACCCATGGTAAGTGGATTTTTTTTACTTATTTCCTTTCCCTTTTTGAGCTTATCTGATCCCTTTCATTTGTTAGGGTTTCCTGCTCGTGAGATTTATGTTGTTGCTGTGTCTGCTTCAAAACTTTCCCTGGCTAAGGCGCAAGAAATCATTGTTGGCTCCTTCTCATCGAAAAGGAAGGCAAATGGGTACGGGACCTTGGAGGATGAAGAAGAACATGAGGAGGGTTCGATGGTTCATAGGTCGCGAAAGAGGAGAGTCGTTTCTGACGATGAGTCTGTTCCCATTTTCGATCCTCCCGTATCTAAATCAGAGCTTTTCGCTCCTGAAGATGCAACTCCCTCTCCTGTAAATGAATCAATTGATCATCTGTTCCAGCAAGGCTTCGGTACAATTTCTGATGAAGCACCTCTTGCTATATTTCCTCCATCTGCTCTTGCGGAACTTCCTTTTACTGCTCCCGTTGTTGTTTCTGCTCCTCAGCCTATTCCATCCCTGGATCCTTCATCCGCCCCTACTTCCGTGCCTTCTGTTGTTGAAGTAGGGTCTTCCAGTAGGGTGGTAATGAATCAAGTAACAATTGAGGTTCCTGCGGGAGGCAGCCTCTTGAAAAAGTCGGGCCAGGCTGATGTATGGTTAAAGCCCTTGATAGGCCCGGTGCAGAAGTCTAAGCTAGAGAGTCATAGATCCTTAACTTGGATGAACGAGATTGTGCACTCATCCTTGAAGGTAGACTTTAAACCATTCCTCCCTCTTTTCATATCCTTTAGCATATCTAACTTATCCTTTTATGTAGATAAATCTTGTCGGCACAGAGTTAATGAAAAGAATCGTTCAAATGGAGCAATTAGCTAATGACTATCTTACCGAGGCTGACAATTGGAAGGAGCAGTTCGAGAGTTTACAGCTTGATATGGAGGTAATGGAGGAGGAGAAATGTATCTTGGAGCAGTGTATCAGAGTTATTGCAGCGGAACTGGCTATAGAGAAGGCATCATCAAACCTGACAGGTAAGGATAAAAGCATCTTGGAGTCTTCCTTTACGGAGAAACTTTCTCATGCCACTAAAGAGATAAGGAGCCTGAAGGCTTTGTTGGATCAAAGGGAGGCTTACTCTGGTGAACTCGTGCAATTGCTTACCCAGACCCAAAAAGACCTCCGTAAATCTTCAAACAAGGTCCAATTTCTGGAAAGATCCCTTGCACCTTTACAGGTTTCTCATGATGTTGTCGTGGCTGAGACAGATGAGTTAAGAGCCGATGTTGAACAGTGGGAGAAAGACTACGAGGCTCTAGAGGACATAGCAGTTATTGATGTTAGTTGGGATTATCTGAATGCCCGACTTGACACATTGACGGAAATGGGCCAAGAGAACTTTGACTTGGAAATCGAAATTGCTAAGACCAAAGAGACGATTGAAAAGTCTCGGCAGAGTCAGAATTTCTCATCACCTGAAGCTGAGGTCCCTGATGAAGCTTCTGCACAAGCCTCGCCATCTCAAGCCTCTCCTCCTGTCGACGAAGATAACCCC
>ML298052.1:523-16317 GCA_005239495.1 Nicotiana undulata | reverse complement strand
CCCCCCCCCCCCCCCCCCCCCCCCATCTAGTGAAAGAGTTTTATAGAACTTGATCTCTCCTCTCTTTTTTTGGAAAATTTGGTGGTTACCCCCGGTCCTATTAGGGGTAAAGTTTGGTTCTTGTAAGGCCCCAACTGACAACTTAGGGGCAACCTTTGTATAAACAAATCTGTCTTAAGACTAAGTTAATACTTAGTTTTTTTCCGTAATATTAATATTAATATTAGCATGATTTTTGATTTCTCGAGTTTTTGTTTTACTCTTAAGTCTTTGCATGCTTATTTTTAGGGTTTTTGTTTTACCCCTTAGTTTTTGACTTTGCACTGAAAAATGCTTTGATTTACCGTACCATTTTGTAACAGGCACGATTTAAAAAAGAGGACCCTTTTTTGATCGACACTTAATGAACAAGACGTCTCAACTTCATAATGGTGTAAATGTACAAAAGAGAGATAGGAATTTCACATATTTTTTCTGAACAATGTTTTGAAGAAAGTCTTTGTATTATTTTGAACTTTCGTAACATTTTACATGTGTCTGAGTATCGTCTGTAACTCTTTTGTAATTGTTTTTCTTACAACAGATTTGGTATAAATATAAGGGTATGAATTTGTACGCGTAACTGTTTTCTTTTGCAACAGTTTTTTGAATAAATACAAGGGTATAACTGTTTTTATTTACAACAGTTTTTGAATAAATACAAGGGTATAACTGTTTTCATTTATAACAGTTTTTGAACAAACCCAAGAGTATAACTGTTTTCATTTACAACCGTTTTTGAATAAATACAAGGGTAATATTTTTTTACCCGTAACTAACATTCTGCTTTTAACCTCAACATTCGTTTACGTTTACGAATATATTTTTTGAAGGTTTTTGAATCGGGCTTTGTGTTTTTGTCTTTGGCTCTTTGATTTTGCTCATAACCTTGACTTGTTGGAAAAATGGATCTTCAGGCTTGAGCTTTGACTTTTTTGATAGTCTTCTTTGCTTCTTCTTTGACTTCTATACTATATAGTCCCCCAAGTATTTGATCTTTGAAGAATGAAATCTTGAGCACTTGACTATTCCTTCCTTGTAGTCATTTTCTTGAAAAGGAATAACATGCGGGACTCGAAGGTATATAGTTTAGATGATGACTGCTTAACCCTTAAAAACGTCCATCAGAAAGTTGTAACCCTAGACCGGGAATTCAGTTACTTCCTCGTGTCTGTGCAGGTCTAATATCATCGTCTGGTGATGGGTTAACTTTTTTCCTATCATCTAAAATGGTTAGCATAATTTTAGCTGTACAAAAATGAAATCGAACGTAATGATACCTGACCGGGGGTATACATTTTACTTAGAAGTAATAGTTCTTCAAATGAACAGCATTCCAACTCGTTGGTAAAATTCTGTCGTCCATAGTCTCCAGCTCATAAGCGTTTTTTCCAGCAATGCCACGGACTTTGTAAGGTCCTTCCTAATTTGGATTTAGCTTTCCTGCACCGGCTTCCTTTGTTGATTTGAAGCCTTTTTTAAGAACGAAGTCCCCAATTTTGAAGTGTATGTAGTGAGCTTTTCTGTTGTAATATCTCTCTATAATTTGTTTTTGAGCTGCCATACGTATTAATGAACCTTCTCTTCTTTGCTCGAGCAAATCCAGATTTGTTCTCAACTCGTCGTTGTTTGTTTCTTCTATTGCTGTTGTGAATCTCGTGCTTGGTTCGCCAATTTCCACCGGTATTAAAGCTTCTGAACCATAAACAAGCGCGAATGGAGTTTCTCCCGAGGCTGTTTTTGCAGTAGTTCTGTAAGCCCATAATACTGCCGGTAACTCTTTTGGCCAATTTTCGTTGGTTTTTTCCAACCGTTTATTTAAATTATTGACGATGATTTTGTTCGTCGACTCAGCTTGCCCATTGGCCACGGGGTGATATGGTTATGAAGTGATTCGTTTGATTTTCCAACTTTCGAAGAATTCTGTGATTTGTGAGCCTATGAATTGTGGGCCATTGTCATATACAATCTCCTTTGGTATACCAAAACGACATATTATGTGTCGCCATATAAAGCTTTTCACTTATTTTTCTCGCACCTGTTTAAAACCGTCTGCCTCCACCCATTTTGTGAAATAATCTGTTAATACAAGTAACAATCGTACCTTTCCTTTGGCTAGGGGAAGAGGTCCCACTATATCCATGCCCTATTTCATGAATGGCCATGGTGACACCACTGGGTAGAGTAATTCCGCTGGTTGATGCATATTGTTATCATATCATTGAAATTTGTCGCATTTAGCTACGAAATTCTCAGCGTCTTCTTCCATTTTAGGCCAATAGTACCCTACTCTGATCAGTGTTTTGACTAAGGACCTTGCTCCTGCGTGGTTTTCGCACTGTCCTTCGCGTACTTCTTTCATCACGTACTCTGTTTGATTGGGTCCAAGGCACCTTGCTAGGGGACCTCCAAACATTTTGCGATATAAAGTATCACGAACTAGGCAGTACCGTGCAGCTTTCCGGCGAAGTGCTTGAGCCTCTTTTTATCTTCAAGCACGGTACCATTCTGCAAAAAGTTTACAATTTCGTTTCTGCAATTCTAGGTTAAATTGTTAAATGTTACCTCATTTTTGTCCTGGTCGATTGCTGAATGAAATAAGTGTATCACAATAGCATTATCTTTATTTTTTACGTCGGTAACTACTGCGAGGTTAGCCAATGCATCTGCTTCTGCATTTTCCTCCCTGGGTATTTGCATAACCTTCCATGACTGGAATTGTCTTACTATGTCTCGTGCCTTTTCTAGATATTGTTGCATCCGAGCCTCTCTATCAGTATAAGTCCCCTGCATCTGATTTACCACTAGTTGAGAGTCACTTTTGATCACGATCTGCTCAATTGAGAGTTCTTGTGCTAGTTCGACCCCTGCAATGACAGCTTCGTACTCTGCTTCATTGTTAGTTATGGGATAACATTTAATAGCCTGCCTTATCTTTTCACCCGTAGGTGATATTAGAAGAATTCCCAAATCGGCACCTTTTACATTAGAAGAGCCGTCAGTAAATAGGGTTCATATTCCTGGATTAGCCCCGTTGAATATTTGTAACTCTCTTTCCACTTCAGGGATTATGCTAGTATTAAAATGAGCGACGAAATCAGCTAAAATTTGAGACTTTATTGCAGTCCTAGGCTGATATATTATGTCATGTTCGCTTAATTGTATTGACCACTTAGATAATCTCCCTGATAACTCTTGTTTATGCAAAATACTTCTCAGTGGACAGGAGGTTACAACAGTAATTGGGTGACACTGAAAGTACAGACTTAACTTTCTAGCTGCCATGATTAGAGCTAAAACTAATTTTTCTAGAGGATATCTAGTTTCAGCATCTAATAAAGATTTTCTCACATAATAAATTGGATATTGTTTACCTTTATCTTCTCTTACCAGTACTGCACTTACGGCAATTTCTGCAACGGCAAGATAGACATATAGCCTTTCCCCCTCCTTTGGTTTAGACAGCAGCGGGGGATTTGATAGATACGCTTTCAGATCTTTGAGAGCCTGTTGGCATTCTTCAGTCCATTCGAACTAATTCTGCTTTTTTAGAACTGAAAAGAATTTAAAACTCTTCTCCGAAGACCTGGAGATGAATCTTCCTAAGGCTGCAATCCTACATGTTAGTCTTTGAACTTCTTTTTTGCTCGTAAGTGTATCAGGTATTTCTTCAATAACTTTAATTTGAGAAGTATTTACTTCAATACCTCTATTTGATTCAAGGAAACCCAAAAACTTACCTGATTCGACGCCAAAGACACTTTTTTCTGGATTTAATTACATGTTATACATGCGTAGGATTTCGAAGGTAATTGAAAGATGCTGGAAATGATCTTCTACTTGTGTTGATTTCACCAGCATGTCATCAATATATACTTCCAGTGTTTTCCCCAGATGTTCCTGGAACATCTTGGTCACTATCCTTTGATACGTGGCTCCAGCATTTTTCAGGCCAAAAGGCATGACTTTGTAACAATTAGTCCCCCTGTTTGTAATAAAAGGAAGTTTTTTCCTCATCCGAGGGATCCATTTTTATCTGATTATAACCAGAGTACGCATCTAGAAAGCTTAATAATTCATGACATGCAGTGACATCAATCATTTGATCTATGTGCGGTAACGGAAATGAGTCTTTAGGGCATGGTTTATTCAAATCTATGTAATATACACATACTCTATATTTACCATTCCTTTTGGGTACCACTACTGTATTAGCTAACCAATCAGGATATTTTACCTCACTTATCGAACCAATTTTCAAGAGTTTCTGTACCTCTTCATCCATCACTTGGTTCTTGAATGGTCCTTGCTTTCTTTTCTTTTGCTTAATAGGCACGAATGCTGGATCTTCATTTAGTTTATGAGTCATCATTTCTGGAGGTATACCTGTCATATCTGAATGGGACCAAGCGAAACAATCTGCGTTAGATTTTAAATATTCATTTTGTTTGAGTGCACTACTGAATTTATGTTCCTTGAGGTCTGTTGATCTCCTCAAATCTGTTGAATTCCCCATTTGGAGGGGAATTTAATTACGTAATGTAAGGTAGATGGTATTGCTTCCATATCATGGATCCATGGTCTCCCCATGATTACGTTGTAAGCCATATCAGTATCAATGACTTGGAATTTCGTATTTTTGATAACTCCTTCTGCATAGGTACTAAGCTCAATTTCTCCTTTTGTTATGACTGTAGAGTTGTCGAACCCAGATAAGGCGCGTGCTTTTGGAATTACACGATCCTCCATTAGCATATCTTCCACAACTCTCAACAAAATGATATTGACTGAGCTACCTGGATCAATCAACACTCTTTTCACGTTAGTGTCATGTATAACTAGAGATATTACTAGTGCATCATTGTGCGGAAGCAATAATCCGTTGGCATCTGTGTCGTCAAATGATATATTGTCTGCTTCCACGGTTTCACGAATCCACTTCTCGTGTGTAATTGTGAACTTGGTTGTTCTTTTTCAAACTACACCGTTCACCTCTTCTCCTCCGTGTATCACATTTAATGTTCTCTTTGGAGATGGTGGCTTTGGGGGCTCTTGCATGTTCTTCATGTATGCCTGTTTACCTTTTTCACTAAACAGTTCTGTTAGATAGCCTTGTTTTAATAACTGTTCTACCTCACCTTGCAATAACCTACAATCTGACGTTCTGTGTCCATGATGTTATGGAATTCACACCAGAAGTCTAGATTCGATCTCATTTCTTTGGGCCATCGAACTTTATCACCCATGTTTCTTAATATTGTAATTAACTCAGAAGTACTTTCATTGAAGTTGTAGTCTCCAATTCTTGCATTACCTCTATTTCGTTCATCTCGATCCTTTCTGGATCTTGATGAGGATGAGCTAGTATCTCTATTTGACGGTCTGTATTCTGACCGTGTGTTTCCAAATTTGGAATGAGTTTCTCGTCTCGAAGGTCCCATATACGGATCGTACCTATTTTTTAGTTCTCCTTTCTGGTTCGGAGCGTCTAGAACTGGTCATGTCTTCTACTTTTGATTGAGCAATGGTTTCCTCTTCTATTCGTAACTTGGTGTTGTACCTATTATAGACATCGTTCCATGTTGTGGCTGGGAACTCTCTAAAGCTTTTCTTGATTCTTCTCGTGGCTTCTAAGCTTCTATCATTTAAATTACTTGTAAATGCCATTGCTGCACAATTGTCAGGAACTCTTGGTAGCAACATTCTTTCTCGTTGAAACCTGTCTACAAACTCACGAAGCAACTCTGTATCTACTTGTTTTATTTTGAATATGTCTTCCATTCTTTTTTAGAATTTTTGTGCACTGGAATGTGCTTTTATAAAGGAATCTGCAAGCTCAGCAAGAAATTCAATAGAATTTTTGGGTAAAAGAGAATACCATGCTAGCGCTCCTTTGGTGAGTGTCTCTCCGAACTTCTTGACTAGTACTGATTCAATTTCTTGTTTAGTCAAGTCATTGCCATTTACTCCTGTAGTAAAAGTAGTGACATGATCAGGGAGATCGGTTGTCCCGTCATACTTGAGAATATCAGGCATTTTGAATTTCTTAGGAATAGGCAAGGGTGCTGCACTTGGCTTCCAAGGTTGTTGAGAATATCTATCAACGTCGATACCCTTGATGACAGGTGGTACTCCAGGAATTTGCTCGTTTGGATCGTTTTGTTCCTTCACCTGTTTTTGCAAGGTTAGTAATAAAGATTGTAAATCTAAATTATTGGACATACCTGGTCTTGCTTAGAGAGACTCATTCGGAGTGCCTCTACTTCATGAGTTTGCTAATCCGGATTGTGGATTTTCCACAGTTGCGGTGTTGTTAGGAGGAGGCGTAGGTGATACAGCTGGTAACCCCCTCACGAAAGCTTGTAAGGCTTCATTCACATATTCACCGACCATTTGTTTTACAGGGTCTTGTTCTCCTATTTTCTCATTTCCATTGTGATAATTGTTTTGAGTCATAGACCTCCCGGGGGATTGATCCCTTGAACCTCGTGGGGATCCCTGAGGTGATGGAACTGGAGTTCCAGTTCGCTGTTGGTTGTTGTCATTGGCATTCGACATGATTCACAAAAATTTATTTGAGAAAAAACAAAGATTATCAGATTTCCGGTAACATAACCAATTTGTTTAACCAAAGAATTAGATTCTCTACCAAATCTATTTTAAGAAGTACTCGGGCTTCTGATAACCAAGAAAATATGATAATTATAATCAAACTTGCAAGTAGAAAGCAGTGAGAATGCGTAAAAAGTAAATGTATTTCAATAGTGGTTCGAACGTGTCTTTACAAGTTATATTTTACTCCCTTTTATAGGGATTTTCTTAATATAACTTCTACTCTTCTTAATGATTGAGCATTAATGACTAATAATGACATTAATGTAACGTTACAATGGTTAATCGTAACTATTGCGCGAAGATTATGTAACGTTTGGCTCATTGATTGAAGATCTCTGAATCTGCCCTTTATTCTGCCTTGATTCATTCTAACTGTGTCTCTTCATCTCCTCAACTAGATTGAGATTCCTGTATCTAATTACCTCATGGGTATGTTATTCCGTTCCTCTTTATCTCGTACCTCTTCGTAGAGTCTAGTCCAGTTGTTATATTTTCATTGATCCACCTGGATTGCTTTGTCATCATAATTAGTACATGTGTGAAGCCTATTTTTACCAATACAATGCGGCCGCATAATGGATTTGCGGGCCGCATATATAATGGTCGCAGACACAAGTAGGAAAAAATGCAATATGGGCCTTCAAAAGTGCGGTGAAAATTTTCTTTCTGCGACCCGCACAACAATTATGCGACCACAGAACCGATCATCACTCAGTCACTAACCTATCGCATAACACATATGCGACCGCATAATGTGTTATGTGATGCACTTCCTCATCGCGAACCTCCTAGGTATTAAGCCTTAAATCCCTCTCTCCTCATTTTCGTCGTTCATTTACACTCCCACACACACGAGCACACCGCATAACACAAAATAAAAGATAGAAAAGACCAAAAACATTGAAAAAAACAAAATAAAAAAGGAATTGAAAAGGAAAGGCTTACCCTGCTCGTGCTTCAGACTGAAATCTTCCATCCTCTGCTATCTGGTATGTACAATTCCACCATTTCTCTTGCTTAATAAAAGTAAAGAATGCCATATACTATCATTTCTCTCCTCTTTCTCCCCAACTCCTTGCTATGGGTAATCAATTGTGGATGAATGTACTGAAAATCACCGTTGGGGGCTACTGTGGGTAAATCGAAATTTGGGAATTTGAACTAGAGGGTAGGATTCGAGTAAAGGGGTTGGAAAGTTGTGCTAATTTGTATGATATTTCGTCTTGATGACTGAGTGTGAGCTTGTGCATTTGGGACTGGGGACGAACTTGGTGTGTGCGCATTGTCCTGAGAACTCCTTTGTTGATTAGGAATGATGATCCTTGTGGTCCGCATAACTGGTTTGCCGTCTGTAGAGCCATCGCATTTAGCATGATAGGTAGTTTTCTCAAAGCCCGTGTACGAATGAATTCGCGATCGAAGAAACGTTTTGCAAACCACAAAATGGTTGCAAACAGAGGCAGATAAAATGCTATATTTGAATAACAAAATGCGACCGATATGCGGTCGCATAAGTTTTTTTGCGACCACTTCTACAGACCGCTTAACTTGTTTTGCTTTTGAGGGCTGTATTATGCGAAAGGTTTTGCGGCTCGCAGAGTTGCTATATGATTGCATAACTGGTCGCTTAGTTTATTTTTTATTATTTCTTCTCAGCCCATGCCATATCACATACTCACTCGTTGATTAATTGGCAGGAATGAAAACAAAGAAATCCCTCGCATCGCGACAACCTCCTGCTCGAGGAAAGAAACAGCCTGCTGCTCTGAGCCCACAATCACAGAAATCCAAATGCAAACGGGCTGACACAACCAACAATATATCTGAGCATTCCTCCTAATCTGAATAGGATGAGGCACAGACTGATCTTGTGCCACCAATTGACCTCCATGATGAAGCACGTCGAAAACGTGGTGAAGATCTAAGGTTTGGGGGTATCCAGTTCTTGGACTCTGTAAAGAGATGGCCTGGAAAAATGAATGATTCTTGAAAAGAAGCAGCTAGGCTTGAACAGGTTAAAAGAACACTACCCCCGTGTGCTAGAAAACATCAAAAAGAGGAAATGTGAGTTCTTCACTCAGGTTCTGGGGGAGTACAACGAGACGCTCCTTAGGGAATGCTATGTTGCATATGGTGCATCCAGGAACGGTGAACAGAAGCGAAATCGTAGATTCTTGCAATCTGTCTTAATTCGAGGGATCTAAATACTCTATGATGCTCATCGATCAATGATATATATTTTGAAGAATGGGAGCTAGGCACGGCAGAATTTGATGCAAAGATTACTAATAAGGAATCCGAGCGTGCTTGGGTAGCCTCCGTCATAGCCAAGGGAACTCCATCCTGGATCGCTCTATGCCAGAAGATTCACAAGAGGGATCTTACCCAAGAAGGCCGGTATTGGCTCAGTTGGTCTCCTATCGTATAAGTCCCTCAAGAAATTAAACTGACATAAGTATCGAGAAGATGATCCTAATTGCTTGCATCATGTCGGGTATCAAGGTTGATGTGGGAGAGCTGATATTCCGTGAGATTGGGATCCGAGCAAAACCAGAAAAAACCTCGCTCCCCTTCACATGCTTAATACATGTTTTGTGTAAAGCTAGGGAAGTTCCTCCTTCCCCCCAAACATGACCTCATAGCAAAAGTTGTTCAGTATATTGACATCACCCGGATCAATGATGATGCAGATAAAGTGGTTGAAAATCCACCAGAACCTTCATTGTCTCCTCCTCCAGCCTCAGCACCACCACCTGCCTCATTGCCTACACTCCCAAAGCTTGGTCTACTAGCACAGCATGCAAATGCCAAAGTAGACAAATCGACAAAAGAACTTCCATCTCTCATTCGGCAAGCACTGGCCCCGATCCAAACCTCAATAAGTGTTCTTCAAAAACAGGATCAATCTTATGAGGATCGACTAAAGAACTTTGAAGTGCGCCTTGAGAGGGTTGAGCGATGTGGAGCTGGGGACATGCCTCAACTCAAAAAGGATGTAGTTGAGCTGAAGTCAGAGTTGCATAAGATGCAGAACCTAGAGTTTGATTTGACCTCACTTCTTCCAGAGGAAGGGGTGCAGGGCATTGGTACCTCCCACGTTTCGAGCCTTGATCTTGATTTCACAAACCTCATGTCAGCTGCGGTGGCCCATGGTACTGAGGCTTCACAAGCTGTGAACTCCGTTTTGCACATCGATAATCATTCAATTAATAAATTCTATATTAAATTCGATAGCTTATTCGATTTTGTATTTTGTTTGAAAATATTATTTTCTTCACCAAAATGATTCCTAAAACAAACGCATCATTCTCATTGATATCCTACGTGGACTAGAAATTATAATCTTATTTTATGGTATATAAATAAAATCTCTTGGCATCTTACTTAGCATTTGACAAAATATTATGTACTGAGTAGCACGTGGATTTTGCCGTGCAAAGTGAGATGGAAAGATGTCGGCACAAGGTGTCATGTGTGTTAAAGGTTTGGAAGTTGTGATTTATGATGTGCGATTACGAGAATTTGGAATTGTTGGAATTGTGCATTAGAGACGATTTGATTGGTTGAGTTGACATCGTTTTCCCTACTTGAGCACATTTATACTTCATTCGTACCCCATCTATGTTGTTGTTTAATTGCTTGGTTATTTCCCGTTGTCATTCGTGTTCCACTTATCGTACTACTGTTGGTAATCTGATATCTTTCTACTATTGGTATTACTTGATAGTCCTTCCTTGTTAGCTTTATGTCATATCCTGCATAGGTTTATATGTTCGTTAGATGTCTTGATCTGGCCTCGTCACTACTCTACCGACGTTAGGCTTGATCTTACTTGGTACCACTGTGGTGTATTCATGCTACGCTTCTACACATCTTTTGTGCAGAACCAAGTACTTTAGATCGAGTTGGTTTTGAGGCTTATGCTTGGTGAGGCTAGAGACTTCAAGGTACACCTGTTGGGCGTTCGCAAGCTCCTAAGTCACCTTCTATTGTATTTATTTTCATCGTTTCCTTTTATTCTGGAACCGTGATGTGTTCATTATGTATATTTACTTCTAGAAAGGCTAATGACTTGTACTACCGATTTTGGGACATTGTATCATGCTGAGTCTATTGATTTAAATTAGAAATTTCTAGTTCATGCTTAATAGTTGTAGGTTGAACCTGTCATCATTTCGGTATGTGTTAGGTTTACCTAGTTTTAAAGATTAGGTGTCATCATGACTCTTTCAGAGGGATTTTGGATCGTGACATCGAGATCCTTGATTCGTCTTTGGAGAGAGTTTTTTTAGTAAACGAGACATTTGGTTTCAAAGAAAACAATCAAAAGAAGAAAAAGAGTTTAAGTTTATCTCTCTTTATGTGCATCTGTTGTTTTTCATTTTATTTATAAGATGTGAGTAAATTAATGAGCTAAAATGCAGCGTAGGAGAGGTGGAACGAAACTGATAATCACTTGTTCCGTCAGCTATTTAAGATGAATGAAGATTGATATGAGACAACATAAGATGTCCGGATCGGACACCTACTTGATTTTCGGTCGAACCTGTAATTCGGTTTTTAGCTCCGCTCCTGCAAAGAAGAGACACGTTAATACCGTGACTCTTGTTTCATATCTAATGGAGAACAAGACCTTAGACAACTTATAAGCTACATACAGAACAACCTTCACACTACGTGTTTAAATCGTAAATAGGGCAATACCTTTGTAAAATTGAGCATTCATGTCCAGTATAAATAGTTCTATCTCACTTAGGAAACACCAAAATTACGTATATAGGTGAGGCAATACATGCTATAAATAGGGAATATTAATCTCATAAGTTTTTTCAATTCGTTGTTCCTTGATAGATAATTTTTATAATAAATTAATATAACTTTTTTTGGTAAAAACTACATGTAGAGCAAGAACTTCAAGACCAAATAAGAAAACATTTGAGCTTTAAACTTAAACATGATAATGACATGACCACTAAGGACCCGTTTGGCCATGAGTTTTGCCAAAATAAATTTAGGATTTATTTGGCAAATTCATGTTTGGTCATAAAATTTGCCTATATTTTGGCAAAATCCCAAATCCCAAAATCACCCCAATTGCTGATTTTGGGCCAAAATCCCAAAACTTGGGAATTTTATATATGTTTTTCCAAAATAAAGTTGGGAAATATATTTTGAAAACGTATGTCCAAACACATTTTCATCTCCAAACCAAACTTCACCCCAAATCAGATTTTTCAAAAGAAATTTGAGAATCTATAGTCTAACGCTTGCTAAAATTGTGATGAGATAAATAGGATCTCCCCACCTCAATTAAAGGTATCACATTTGAGTCCTAGATATAAAAAAGTTTCTGATAGAGAGCAATACTCTTTGAACAATAAAAACAAAAAAGGTCCAATAAAGGGGTTTAAGGGAAAAAAAACACCAAATAATGTGGATAAGGGCAAGTTAGTCAATTGACGAAAATGGTGATTGCTGCGACCCTAAAGTCGCTGTCACAGTGGTATCTATTCCTCCACCGACCTCCGACCTACTCTTGGAAAATTCCCTCAAATACCCGTAATATAAATTTGTGCAAACAACCAAAATAGAGTTAATTATTAGTATAGTCATCTCTCTTGTTTCTTTCATTCTTCCTATCACATACGAGTAGAAATATCGATTATTGTTATAAAATAGCAACTTTATAGCAAATAAACTAAAGACAAGTATAGAGAGAAACTGATATATTATTAAACTTTCAAACTGATGTAAAGAATGAACTGAAATCTCCTCTATTTATAGAAGAAGAAAGTTGTTGTGTAAGCTGCTACTGCAAGCTGCTGTGTAAGCTGTTTGTAAGCTGCTACTGCAAGCTGCTGTGTAAGTTGTTTGTAAGCTGCTACTGCAAGCTGCTGTGTAAGCTACTACAAGTTGTTGTGTAAGCTGCTACTGTACCAGACATAGATAATCGTCTACCGGAGGTAATATTTATCCATAACTGAGTACCGAAATGATAAGCTTCTTCAGGAAGATTATGAACATCCATAATATATATTTATAACACTCCCTCTTGGATGTTCATTAAAAGATAATGTGCCTCATTAAAACCTTACTAGGAAAAACCCCGTGGGAAAAAATCCTAGTGAAGGAAAAAGAGTACACATATTTAGTAATACGCATTGCTAGGTGCCTCATTAAAAACCTTATAAGGAAAACCCTGTGGGAAAAAAACCTTAATAAGAAAAAAAGAGTGCATCGCGTATTTTACTCCCCCTGATGAAAACCTTGATTCAAATATTTGAGTCTCTGCATTCCAATCTTGTATACCATCTTCTCAAAAGTTGAAGTTGGCAAAGATTTAGTGAATAAGTATTTGTTGCACATCAATTTCACCATTTTTCCGAAGATCATGCGTGTAGAATAATTTTGGTGAAATGTGCTTCGTTCTATCTCCTTTTATGAATCCTCCCTTCAATTGGGCTATGCATGCAGCATTGTCTTTGTATAAAATTGTGGGTCTTTTCTCACATTCCAGACCACATTTTTCTCGAATAAAATGAATTATTGATCTCAACCATACGCATTCCCTACTTGCTTCATGAATAACTATTATCTCGGCATGATTTGAAGAAGTAGCAACAATAGATTGCTTTGTGGAGCCAGGATATGACAGTACCTCCACATGTAAACACGTACCCTGTTTGAGATCTAGCTTTATGGGGATCAGATAAATAACCTGCATCAGCATAACCAACAAGATCTGCACTACTTTGTTCGCATAAAATAAACCCATATCAAGAGTTCCCTTTAAATATCGCAATATATGCTTAATCCCGTTCCAATGTCTCCGTGTAGGAGAAGAACTATATCTTGCTATTAAATTAACAGAAAATGCTATGTCGGGCCTTGTAGCATTAGCAAGATACATTAGTGCACCGATTGCACTTAGATAGGGTACTTCGAGACCAAGGAGTTCCTCGTTCTCTTCTGGAGGTCGGAACAAATCCTTATTCACTTCAAGTGATCGAACAACCACTGGTGTACTCAATGGATGCGCGTTGTCCATGTAAAAACGTTTTAAGACCCTTTGTGTATAGGCAGATTGATGGATAAAGATCTCGTCTGCTAAATGTTCAATTTGCAGACCAAGACAAAGTTTTGTCTTTCCAAGATCTTTCATCTCAAATTCTTTCTTAAGATATTCAATTGCCTTTTGGAGTTCTTCTGAAGTTCCAACAAGATTTATGTCATCAACATAAACAGCAAGTATAACAAATTCTGATGCCATTTTCTTTATAAAAATACATGGACAAATAACATCATTTATGTAACCCTCTTTCAGCAAATATTCACTGAGGCGATTATACCACATGCGCCCAGATTGCTTTAAACCGTACAAAGATCTTTGTAATCTGATTGAATACATTTCCCAAGATTTTTAATATGCTTCGGGCATTTTGAATCCTTCAGGGATTTTCATGTAAATTTCATTATCAAGTGACCGTACAGATAAGCTGTAACCACATCCATTAGATGTATTTCAAGCCTTTCATGTAAGGCTAAACTGATGAGATATCAAAATGTTATGGCATCCATAACGGGTGAATATGTTTCTTCATAATCGACTCCAGGTCGTTGTGAGAATCCTTGTGCGACAAGGCGAGCCTTGTATCTTTCAACTTCATCTTTATCATTCCTTTTCCCACAAAAACCCATTTATGACAACCTGGCTTTATACCAGCAGGTGTTTGGACTACTGGTCCAAATACCTCTCTTTTAGCAAGTGACTTCAATTCCGATTGAATTGCCTCTTGCCATTTTGGCCAATCAGATCTTTGTCGACATTCTTCGACAGATAGGGGTTCAAGATCCTCACTATCTTGCATAATGTTTAGTGCAACATTATATGCAAAAATATTATCCACCACTATTTCAGATCGATTTAAATTAATCCCATCACCAGTAGAACTTATTAAAAGTTCCTCACTCACTTGAGTCTCGGGTTCATTGATTTCTTCAGGAATCTCAGAACTAATCAGATCTTGGGTCTCTTCAGGAGATCCCTTCATAGTATTATTTTGATCATTTGTCGATTTTCTTTTTCTAGGATTTCGATCCTTAGAACCCAAAGGTCTGCCACGCTTCAGGCGTGCTTTGGGTTTACTAGCTATCATGCTAGTAGATGGTCTTTCTGAGACATCAATTCGGATAGGCACATTCTCTGCAGGGATATGTGACTTAGTTATCCTTGTCAAATCAGTAAATGCATCTGGCATTTGATTTGCTATATTCTGTAAATGGATGATCTTCTGGACCTCCTGATTACATATAGGGGTACGTGGATCAAAATGAGATAATGATGAAACTTTCCACACAATTTCTCTTTTGATTTCCTTTTTCTCTCCCCCTAATTGTGGGAAATTTGTTTCATCAAATCGACAATCTGCAAATCGAGCAGTAAATAAATCTCCCGTCAATGGTTCAAGATAGCGATTAATATAGGGTGATTCAAACCCAATATATATTCCTAACCTTCTCTGTGGGCCCATCTTACTACACTGTGGTGGTGCTACTGGCACATATACAGCGCATCCAAAAATTCGTAGATGGGCAATATTTGGTTCATGATCAAAAACTAATTGTGACGGGGAATATTTATTATAATGTGTAGGTCTGAGACGAATAAGTGATGTTGCATGCAAGATAGCATGGCCCCAAACTGTAGTGGGCAATTTTGTTTTCATAAGTAGTGGTCTTGCTATCAATTGCAGGCGTTTAATAAATGACTCTGCAAGGCCATTTTGAGTATGAACATAAGCTACAGGATGTTCAACTTTTATCCCAATTGATAGACAATAATCATCAAAAGCTTGAGATGAGAATTCTCCAGCATTATCAAGGCGAATAGCCTTTATAGAATAATCTGGGAATTGTGCCCTTAATCGAATTATTTGGGCTAACAGCTTTGCAAACGCCAGGTTGCGAGATGAGAGTAGGCACACATGAGACCATCTTGAAGATGCGTCTATTAGGACCATAAAATATCTAAACAACCTATTTGGTGGGTGAATAGGTCCACATATATCCCCATGTATACGCTCTAAAAAGGCAGGGGATTCCATGCCAACCTTCATTGGTGATGGTCTAGTGATCATTTT
>ML298051.1:591-10666 GCA_005239495.1 Nicotiana undulata | reverse complement strand
TTAGATGCTCATGGCTATTGACTCCAGTTCTTGGGAGGTTGGTTAGACTATTATTGGGACGTTAAGACTTATTTATATAAACTGTGATGTGGTTGCTTGCTTATTATTTAATTGTGAACTATTATAATTGAATAAATACGTAGTAAAGTGATGGTTGGCTAGCCTAGTTCCACGATAGGCGCCATCACGACCTGTTAGGATTTGGGGTCGTGACAGAGGACCTCAATTTTCATAGAGACTTCATGCAAACAGTGACCATCACGATTGACATGCACACATATGATAGGTGCTGAGGTATGCTCTTATGTTACTAAATAGTGAAGGAAGATTCATGAGAATTCTCACAAGGGAGTAAAGTGACACCTCAAATCCTATGAGCCACGTACGATAGAGAGGGAGGGAGAGGCTCAAGAAAGATTTCAACACTAGGTTGTCTTACATTAGATTTGATACCATGTAGGTAAACATTGTGATGGTGTATGCATAAGCACAAATAAGTAGTTGTTATCCATTTGAATTAGAATGTTCAATAAGAAATTCATCAGGTATAGTACTTTGTTGAGAATTTTGGGAAGCAAGTGGCAAATATTAACCTAGGGTTGTGATTCAATTCACAGAAATCATTATAGAACACAATTCCTCAAGATGTTGTAAGTAAGATAAGGGTGTTAAAGAGGCTTTAGGAATAATGTGTCTCAATCAAAGAGTGGATACATGCAATGTTTTGTGATTCAGATTCTTGTTAAGACCATATATATGCAGGCTCCCAATACATGTGTACATATATAATAAGGAAAAGTATGTGGTGTACAGAATGATGTACTAAAGAGTGACTTACTTGGTAACTTTAAATTGACGGGGCAGTACCTTAATTGATGTCTCTTCACTCCACATTTGTAACATGCATTGGTACCATAATGACATACACCTAAATGACATCTCCTACACTTCACACAACGGGGACGAGGTCCACTAAAGTGACGTGCCCCACCGACATGATATTTACCCCTTTTGCATAAATCTTAAGCATGCCCCTTATCCCACTATCCTCAAACATATAATTCTACCCCGGCACCACAAAACTTCAAATTCCTTGGCAAAATTATACGGGGCCTTACATCTTGCTATGCTAACGTTGATTGTAGATCAAATATGGTTCGGTTACAGTATAGAGGGGAGCTAGTTCTTGAGTGGAATGGTAATACTCCATCGCCGAGAGGTAGGTTTATTTTCTATCTCAAGGTGAGGAAGATGATCAGAAAGGGCTATATTTATCACTTAGTTTGGGTACGGGATGTGAAAGCAGAGTCACCGACCCTTCAATCGTTCCTAATGGTTAATGAATTTCAAAATATATTTCTCGATCAGCTTTCAGGCCTTCCTCCAGGGTGGGAGATAGATTTTTCTATTGAAATATTACTAGATACTCAGTCGATATCTATTCATTTTTATAGAATAACACATGAACAGCTGAGTGAGTTGAAATAACAACTAATGAATTTGCTTGAAAAGACTTTATCAGACCTAGTACATAATCGTAAGGATAACATGTGTTATTTGTGAGAAAAAAATATGGTTCTTTTCGGATGTGTATTGATTATAAACAGTTGAATAAGGCGACGAACAAGAATAAGTACTCGCTTCTGAGGATTGATGATTTATTTGGTCAGTTGCAGGGTGCCAGGTGTTTTTCGAAGATAGACTTGAGGTCTAGGTACCATCAGGTAAGGTTTAAAGAGAAAGATATTTTGAAGACACCATTCAGGACCAAATACGGGCACTTTGAGTTTCGTGTTATGTCGTTCGGTTTGACTAATGCCCCAGCAGTATTCTTGGACTTGATGAACCGTGTGTCCAGACCCTTTCTATATATGTTCGTGATTGTATTTATAGATGATATTTTGGTTTACTCCCATTCAGAGGCTGAGAATGAAGATCATTTGCGTATTGTGCTCAGAGTTCTACAAGAAAGGAAGTTGTACGCGAAATTCTATAAATGTGAATTCTAGCTGAATTTTGTAGTTTTTCTTGGACATATTATTTTAGGTAACGGTATCAGGTTGATACGTAGAAGATTGAGGCAGTGAAGACTTGGCCAAGACCCACGACACCGATGGAGGTTCGCAACTTCCTAAGTTTTGCATGTTATTACAGAAGATTTGTAGAGGGATTTTCTTCTTTGACAGCACCATTAACAAAGTTGACTTAGAAGGAAACTAAGTTTCAATGGACTGATGCTTGTGAGATGAGTTTCCAGGCATTGAAGGACAGATTGACTTCAGCACCGGTTCTGACAATCCCATAGGGGACCGATGGTTATGTTAGCTATTGTGACGCTTCCGAAATTGGATTGGGATGTGTATTGATGCAGCATAGTAAGGTTGTAGTTTTTACTTCTACAAAACTAAGAAAGCACAAGAAGAATTACCTGACCCACAATTTAGAGTTAGCCGCTGTAATTTATGACTAAAGATGCGAAGGAACTATTTGTATGGCATCCATGTCGATATCTATATTGGTCATATGAGCCTTAAGTATGTCTTAAAGCAAAAGGAATTGAATTTACATCAGAGGCGATTGTTGGATCTACTGAAAGGCTGTGATGTTGATATTTTATACCATCCAGGGAAGGCAAATGTAGTAGTCAACGCCCTCATCTATAGGTCTATGGGCAGCCTATCATATTTACAACCAAAGAAGAGTGAGATAGCCCATGAGATTCATCATCTAGTTAATCTTGCAGTTCGATTACTATATTCATGTGATACTAGAGTTACTATTTAGGACACAACAACATCATGTTTAGTAACTGAAGTGAAGGAATGCCAGTATGAGGATCATATGCTATCTCGTTATAGATATACATCCCCTCAAAAGAAGAATATACCTGTCACGACCCAAATCTCTATTCAGGTCGCGATTGCGCCCAACAGCGAGGTTAGGCCAGCCAATATAGAAACACTAAGTGTTACAATTCCCAGTTACGCAAATTTCATCTTTTAACCAATTTTAAACATATATAAACATAATAATGGCGGGTGATGTGAAATAAAAATACAAGTGCGGAAAATCAACCAATAGGCATGTCGTATAACATATGTACCGCCAACATCCCAAAATATACACTACGTGTGTGCCAGGAACTAGTGTCACGAGTGTCACGGGCAACTACTGAATATACAATGACTAAAATATATACAGAGTCTCAGTCTGAATGAAATAGACAGAGAATATGACAAAAGAAAACTCCAGGGTGCTTCCACGAAGTCGCCAAGAGGAGCAACTCACCGTGAAGTATAGTCAGTCAGTCAATACCTAGCCCCAGCCTGATAATCCGAAATACCAGCCTCCGGACCTGTACAGTCAAGTACAGAAGAAAAGAAAGTGCAGCATGAGTACATATATAAATATGTACCTAGTGAGTATCCCGTCTAATCTCGAAGAAGTAGTGACGAGAGGTCGACTCAATACTCACTAAGGTCCAACAGTAATAATGTAAAGCACGATGTAAGGAAAACAGTAGATATGTAAACAATGCACCATAATTGTAAAGAGAATACAGAGTTTCCAAATAAATATCGAAAGCAGTATCAACTTCCCTGTCTCTTTTCCTATCCACCTATCACGTCATAAATAAGGATTCAGCACCAAACAGTCATGCGCACATAAGTGTAAAGCAACCGGCTAGAGTCAGGAGGAAGAATAGCTATGCACTGCCGGGGATCGACCGGACCGTACCATGAGTGCATGCTTATAATGTAATCATATCAAGAAGAGCTATGCACTGTCGGGGATTGACCAGCCCGTACCATGAGTGCATGCTTACCAAAAGTCCAACTACGAACTGTCGGGGATCGACCGGCCCGTACCGTAAGTGCGTCTATCAATGTAACCACACTGTATCATAATGTAACTTCGTCCATGCACTGCCGGGGATCGACCGGCCCGTACCATAAGTGCATTCTCAAAATCCATGTGCACTGCCGGGGATCGACCGGCCCGTACCGTAAGTGCACTATAAATCCGTCGTGGCGCACGGCCCGCTCCTGTAAGAGTGAAGGAAACCATATGCCTCTCGCGGAATGTAAATTACGAGGCGGCTATCATGCACACACAAATGTAAATTTCAATTCATCACAATCCTTCCCAATTAGTAAGTAAATGAAAGCTCAGGGAGACAGTAGTATATCAAGCATGAATTTAAGCATATACTTCAATTTAAGGCAGAATACATGGCATGATGTGGTCCTACACTACCCGGTCATAACAATAGTAGTCGCTACGTACGGACTCTCGTCACAAGGTATGCACGTAGCCCCCAAATACAAACATACAGCACATAGAACACCTATGGGGACAATTTCCGTCTTATAAGGTTAGAAAGGAGACTCACCTCGTGACGAAATCACCCCTCGGATCAAGGATGCGCCCGAATCTCCGAAATCTACTCTCGGCGGCTCACAACTAGCCAAACATGGTATAATTGAATCAATTTCAGTCCAAGGCAGGAGAATTAACAAGCAAATCCTAAAATTTAAGCATTCTTGAAGGTTTTTGGAATTTCGACCCCAAGCCCACACGTTCGGATTTCGAAAATTCATGAAGGAATGCATTACCCGAAGTCTAAGGATCGAAGTTATGTGATTTGTACAAGAATTCATGGTCTCAAATGGATAACTCACCAATTATCCAAAGCCCTAGAATTTCTATCAAATTTTATGATTTGATATTTTTAAGAATTAAACTAGTTGAAATCTATGTATAATTGGAATTTTGGAGAGAAATTACTAACCTTTGATGATACGATTCTTGGACAGCCTTTCCCCTAGCTCAAAAGCTCTCTAATGGAGGTTGAAGATGGATAAAAGTGAAGAAAACCCGTAATTTTGGACATTTAAAGGGTCTGCCAACAGAGGTTTTCGCACCTGCGACCTTGGGACCGCAGGTGCGGTCTCGCACCTGCGAGAAATTGATCGCCCCTGCGGAAAAAGGGCCTGGGACCCTAGGCTCACACCTGAGGAGTTGGGAGCCGCACCAGCGGTCCCGCTCCTGCGGAGTTTTTATCGCACCTGCGGAAGAGGTCGCACCTGCGAAGTCCTGGACCGTAGGTGTGGTCCCGCACTTGCGGTTGGGCAACCGCACCTGCGGTCACACCAGCTGTTGTGCACCAGCAGTGATTTTTGCTGGTTTTTGGCCTCGTGCGGGGTCCAGGAGGCACCTGGGCCCACCCGAGCCCCCGTCCAAATATACCAACAAGTCCCAAATAATTAAACGGACTTGCTCGAGCCCATGAAATACTCAAAACAACGCTAAAACTCAAAATCACCTCCAAAACCCCTGAATTCAAAACTTAAGAACTTTGAAATTCTAGAATTCATTTCATTGCGCCGAACGGGCCTATACTACTCGGAATGACTTCAAATTTTGTAGACAAGTCATAAATGACTATACAGAACTATTCCCAGTTCCGGAATTCCGTTCAGATCTCGATAGCATAAAATCACGTCCCAACCCAAATTTCAAACATAAGGAAATCCTGATTTCCATTTCGGGCGCCGAAATGCTCCCGGGTCATCGAAACCCCGAGCCGAACAAGCTTGGCCAAATAGGTCAACCTTAAGGAACCAAGTGTTCCTAAACCAGTCAAATCATTCCCAAATCCCGAACCACCCGATCCCGCAAGTCATAAAGCACGAATAGCAGCTAAGGAAGGTTTCATCTAAGGGAACGAGATCCTAACACACAAAACGACCGCTTGGGTCGTTACATTCTCCCCCTCTTAAACAAATGTTCGTCCTCGAACGGGTCTAGAATCGTACCTGGAGTGCTGAATAGATGTGGATATCTGCTCTGCATGTCCTGCTCGGACTCTCAAGTCGCCTCCTCAACTGGTTGGCCCCTCCATCGGACCTTAACCGCAGAAACATCCTTAAACCTCAATTGGCGCTCCTGCCTATAAATAATAGCAATTGGCTCCTCCTCGTAGCCCAACTTCTCATATAACTGAATAGTGTTGTAATCAACCACGTGCGAGAAGTCGACATGATACCTCTGAAGCATGGACACGTGAAATATTGGATGGACTCCTGACAAGGCTAGAGGTAAAGAAAGCTCATAAGCAACCTCTCTGACCCGCTTCAACACCTCGAAAGGACCTATAAACCTGGGGCTCAACTTGCCCTTCTTCCCAAATCTCATGATCCCTTCATCGGCGAAACCTTCAACATAACCTTATCCCCCTCCATGAATGCCACATCACGTGCCCGCTGATCTGCGTAGCTCTTCTGCCTAGACTATGTTGTGCGGAGCCTCTCCTGAATAATCTTCACCTTCTCTAAAGCATCTTTCACCAGATCTGTGTCGTATAACTTGGCCTCACCAGGCTCAAACCACCCAATCGNAATCAACCACGTGCGAGAAGTCGGCGTGATACCTCCGAAGCATGGATACGTGAAATACTGGATGAACTCCTGACAAGGCTGGAGGTAAAGCAAGCTCATAAGCAACCTCTCTGACCCGCTTCAACACCTCGAAAGGACCTATAAACCTGGGGCTCAACTTGCCCTTCTTCCCAAATCTCATGATCCCTTCATCGGCGAAACCTTCAACATAACCTTATCCCCCTCCATGAATGCCACATCACGTGCCCGCTGATCTGCGTAGCTCTTCTGCCTAGACTATGTTGTGCGGAGCCTCTCCTGAATAATCTTCACCTTCTCTAAAGCATCTTTCACCAGATCTGTGTCGTATAACTTGGCCTCACCAGGCTCAAACCACCCAATCGGCGAACGACATCGTCGACCATATAAAGCCTCGAATGGAGCCATCTCTATGCTGGACTGATAACTATTATTATATGTAAACTCTTCCAAAGGCAAGAACTTGTCCCACTGACCCCCGAAATCAATCACACAAGCCCTGAGCATATCCTCTAAAATCTGAACTGTACGCTCTGATTGGCCATCAGTCTGAGGGTGAAATGCTAAACTGAGGTCTATCTGAGTACCCATCTCGCTGTGCAAAGCTCTCCAGAAGTGCGAAGTGAACTGAGGACCTCGATCCGAAATGATAGACACCGGTACACCATGCAACCAGACTATCTCTCGAAGGTAAATCTGAGCCAGCCTCTCTGTAGTATAAGTAGTATCCACGTGAATGAAATTCGCTTATTTGGTCAATCTATCCACAACGACCCAAACCGCGTCAACCTTCCGCAAAGTCTGAGGCAACCCAACCACGAAGTCCATGGTGATGCTTCCATTTCCACTCAGGAATGGGCATCTGTTGGAACAAGCCTCCTGGCCTCTGATGCTCGTCTTAACCTGCTGACAATTTGGACACCTGGCCACATACTGAACAATATCCTTCTTCATCCGCCTCCACCAGAAATGCTGCTTCAAATCATGATACATCTTCTTCGCTCCTGGATGAACTGAATTCCGAGGACTGTGCGCCTCTTCTAGAATCTTCTCCCTCAGGCCATCAACATCAGGAACACACAATCGGCCCTGGAGTCTCAGAACACCATCCTCGCCTAAGGTAACCTCCTTGGCCCTACCCTGGACCAATGTATCCCGAAGCTCTGCCATACGTGGATCATCAAACTGTCGAGCCTTAATCTCTCCCAATAATGAAGATTGAGCAACTACATGAGCCAGAACTCGACGAGGCTCTGAAAGGTCCAATCTCACCAGGCGATTGGCCAAGGACTGAATGTCCAAGGCTAAAGGTCTCTCCTCCGCTGCAATGTAGGCCAAACTACCCATACTCGTTGCTCGCCTGCTCAAAGCATCTGCTACTACATTCGCCTTGCCTGGGTGATACAGAATAGTGAGATCATAGTCCTTTAACAACTCAAGCCATCTCCGCTGCCTCAAATTAAGGTCCCTCTGTTTAAGCAAGTACTGCAAGCTGCGGTGGTCAGTATAGACCTCACAAGATACACCATACAAATAATGCCGCCATATCTTCAAAGCATGAACTATCGCCGCCAACTCCAAGTCGTGCACATGGTAATTCTTTTCATGAACCTTCAGCTGGCGCGAAGCATAAGCAATAACCCTGCCATCTTGCATCAACACACATCCCAACCCAACGCGTGAAGCGTCGCAATATACAGTATACATCCCTGACTCGGAAGGCAATGATAGAACTGGTGTTGAAGTCAATGATGCCTTGAACTTCTTAAAGCTCGCCTCACAATCGTCTGACCATCGAAACGGGGCATTCTTCTGAGTTAACCTAGTCAGTGGAGCTGCAATAGAGGAGAATCCCTCCATGAATCGACGGTAATAGCCTGCTAAACCAGAAAACTCCTAATCTCTGAAGCTGAAGTGGGACGTGGCCAACTCTGAACTACCTCAATCTTCTGCGGATCAACCTTGATACCCCCTCCGGACACCACGTGCCCCTAAAATGCCACAGACTCCAACCAGAACTCGCACTTGGAGAACTTAGCATATAGCCTCTGTTCTCGCAAGGTCTGAAGCACAACTCTCAAATGTTGCTCGTGCTCAACCAAGCTCCGTGAGTAGATCAATATATCATCAATGAAAACAATAATGAAGGAGTCGATATACGGCCTGAATACCCTATTCATCAAGTCCATAAATGCCGCTGGGGAATTAGTCAAGCTGAAGGACATCACTAGAAACTCATAATGGCTATATCTGGTGCGAAAAGCAATCTTCAGAACATCAGAAGCCCGAATCTTCAGTTGGTGATAACCCAATCTCATATCTATCTTAGAAAACACTCGAGCCCCCTGCAACTGGTGAAACAAATCATCAATGCGCGGTAGGGGATACTTGTTCTTGATGGTCACTTTATTCAGCTGGCGGTAATCAATGCACATCCGCATGGACCCATCCTTCTTCTTTACAAATAAGAATAGAGCACCCCACGGCGAC
This sequence comes from Nicotiana undulata, assembly GCA_005239495.1. NCBI lineage: Eukaryota > Viridiplantae > Streptophyta > Magnoliopsida > Solanales > Solanaceae > Nicotiana > Nicotiana undulata. The sequence continues at coordinate 1,757 of ML298051.1, read as the reverse complement.
ACACTCGGCCTGATAAACCCCTTGGCCAATAACTCCTCAAGCTGCTCCTTCAACTCCTTTAGCTCCTTAGGTACCATACGATACGGGGGAATAGAAATAGGCTAAGTATCTGGAGCCAAATCAATGCAGAAATCTATATCTCGATCTGAAGCCAATTGTCACGACCCGAAATCCCACCTTCGGGCCATGACTGCATCTAACGGTGAACCCGCCAGACAAGCCAACGTTTTAACTGAATATAACTCATCAATGACTGGAACGAGCAAACTAACTAGGGCATCGATGGCCCCCAATATGAAATTTAGCAAATAACCAAAATATAACATAGCAGATTCGAAATACAACCCGTATACAAAATCCCAGAACTGGTGTCACATACTCACGGACTATCTAAGAGACTACTACAACAAAAGGTCTGAAATAAATACATAGGGCTGTCTTGAAATACAAAGTAAGACAGAGCTCAAAGAGGAAAGTAGAAGGTGACGTCAAGGCCCACGAACGTCTGCGGGTCTACCTCGAGTCTCCTGTGTGACTGAATGAGATGCTCCGATCGTCAGTGATCTCCGGGTCCGGCTGCGTAGTCTGCACAACATAAAGAAGTGCAGGTGTAGCATCAGTACAACCGACCCCATGTACTGAGTAAGTGTCGAGCCTAACCTCGGCGAAGTAGTGACGAGGCTAGGACCAACACAACATATGTACCTGTGCAATTTTATATAATAGCAGGAAAAATGGCAACAGAAATAAGCAAGTATGACAGATACGGGGAGAACATGCTGGGGAAATAGCATAACAGTATGCTAGCACAGCAGTACAAGGTAATAAATGAAACGTAAAGACAAGGCAGAAATATAGCTTCTCAAACATATAATGAACAGGAAAGGCACGGCATGTCCCCTCGTGCATAACCTCACAGTCACTCGGCACGGAATGTCCCCTCGTGCATATATAATAACACTCGGCACGGAATGTCCCCTCGTGCATAACCTCACAATCACTCAGCACGGAATGTCCCCTCGTGCGTATATAATAACACTCGACACGAAATGTCCCCTCGTACATATATAATAACACTCAGTCAACACGGCATGTCCCCTCGTGCGACGAATAATAAAACACAAGGCAACAATAATATGAAATTCAAAAACACGATGTCTCGAGTG
>ML298050.1:0-15931 GCA_005239495.1 Nicotiana undulata | reverse complement strand
TGAGCATGTCTTCCAATATCTGAACTGTACGCTCCGACTGGCCATCAGTATGAGGGTGAAATGCTGTGCTGAGGTCTATCTGGGTGCTTAACCCACTGTGCAATGCTCTCCAGAAGTGCGAGGTGAACTGAGGACCTCGATCTGATATAATGGACATCGGCACACCGTGTAACCGGACTATCTCCCGAATGTAGATCTGGGCTAGCCTCATAGAAGTATAAGTAGTAGCTACAGGAATGAAATGCGCTGATTTGGTCAATTTATCCACAATGACCCAAACCGCATCGACCTTTCGCAAAGTCCAAGGCAACCCAACCACGAAGTCCATAGCGATGCGTTCCCACTTCCACTCAGGAATGGGCATATGCTGAAGTAGGCCTCTTGGTCTCTGGTTCACATACTTAACCTACTGACAGTTAAGACACCTAGCCACATACTCCACAATGTCCCTCTTCATCCGTCTCCACTAGAAATGCTGCTTCAAATCACGATACATCTTCGTAGCACCAGGATGAACAGAATACCGAGAACTGTGTGCCTCATCTAGAATCCTCTGCCTCAATCCATCAACATTAGGAACACACAAACGACCCTGAAGTCTCAGAACACCATCCTCGCCAATAGTAACCTCCTTGGCACCACCCTAAACCACTGTCTCCCGTAGCTCTGCCAAACACGGATCATCATACTATCGAGCCTTGATCTCCCCCAATAATGAAGACTGAGCAACCACATGAGCTAGAACTCGACGAGGCTCTAAAATATCTAATATCACCAAGCGGTTAGCCAAGGACTAAATGTGCAAGGCTAGAGGTCTCTCCTCCGCTGCAATGTAAGCCAAACTACCCATACTCTCCGCCTTCTTGCTCAAAGCATCTGCTACCACATTCGCCTTGGTCGGGTGATAAAGAATGGTGATTTCATAATCCTTCAGCAACTCAAGCCACCTGCGCTGCCTCAAATTAAGATCCCTATGCTTGAACAAGTGTTGCAAACTGCGGTGGTCTGTATAAACCTCACAAGATACCCCGTACAAGTAATGCCTCCAAATATTAAGAGCATGAACAATCGCCGCCCACTCCAAATCGTGCACCGGATAATTCTTCTCATGAACCTTCAGTTGGCGCGAAGCATAATCAATCACTCTCCCTTCCTGCATCAACACACATTCCAAGCCAACGCGTGAAGCGTCGCAGTACACTGTATACATCCCAGAACCGGAAGGCAATACTAGAACTGGTGCTGAGGTCAAAGCCGTCTTAAGCTTCTGAAAGCTCGCCTCACACTCGTCAGACCATCGGAACGGGGCATTCTTCTGAGTCAATCTAGTCAGTGGGGCTGCAATGGATGAAAATCCCTACACAAATCGTCGATAGAAGTCTGCTAGACCCAAGAAACTCCTGATCTCTATAGCTGGAGTAGGACGCAACCAACTCTAAACTACCTCAATCTTCTAAGGATCAACCTTGATACCCTCTCTGGATACTACATGCCCCTAAAATACTACGGAATCCAATAAGAACTCACACTTGGAGAAGTTAGCATATAGTTTCTGTTCCCACAAGGTCTGGAGCACAACTCTCAAATGTTGCTCGTGCTCGCCCATGCTACGTGAGTAAATCAAGATGTCATCAATGAAGACAATGACAAAGGAATCAATATAAGGCCTGAACACCCTATTCATCAAGTCCATGAATGTTGCTGGGGAATTAGTCAAGCCAAAGGACATCACTAGGAACTCATAATGGCCATATCTCGTATGAAAAGCAGTCTTCGGAACATCCAAGGCTCGAATCTTCAGCTGGTTATACCTCGATCTCAAATCAATCTTAGAAAACACCCGAGCACCCTGCAACTTGTCAAACAAATCATCAATGCGCGACAGTGGATACTTGTTCTTAATAGTTACCTTGTTCAACTGGCGGTAATCAATACACATCTGCATGGACCCGTCTTTCTTCTTTACAAATAGAACTGGAGCACCCCATGGCGATACACTCGGTCTGATAAAACCCTTAGCCAACAACTCCTCAAGCTGCTCTTCAATTCCTTCAATTCCTTCGGAGCCATACGGTACGGGGGAATAGAAATAGGCTGAGTGTCTGGAGCTACATCAGTACAAAAATTGATATCACGATCCGGAGGCATGCCCGTAAAGTCTGAAGGAAATACATCAGCAAACTCTCGAACAATTGGCACTGAATCAATCATCGGAGACTCGGCGGTGGTGTCCCACACATAAGCAAGATACGCCAGACAACCCTTCTCAGCCATTTGGTGAGCCTTCAGGAAGGAAATAACTCTACTAGCTACACTAACTAAGGAACCTCTCCACTCCAGCTTAGGCAACTCAGGCATGGCCAAAGTAACCGTCTTGGCATGCAATCCAAGATGGCATGATAGGGAGATAGCCAATCCATCCCAAAAAATAGTCTCAAAATCAACAATCTCGAGCAACAGGAGGTCCACTCTAGTGTCGAACCCGCAGAAGGTGAACACACAAGACCGATAGATTCGGTCTACCACCATAAAATCACCCACAAGAGTGGACACATATATAAGAGAATCCAAGGACTCGCAAGGAACATCCAGAAAACAAGCAAATAAGGTTGACACATATGAATAAGTGGATCATGGATCAAATAGCACTGATGCCTCCCTACCACATACTGAAATAGTACATGTGATCACGACGTCTGAGGCCACTGCATCTGCTTGGGCCAAAATAGCTTAGAATCTGGCGGGTGTACCTAAAGACTGACCTCCGCTGGACTGAATAGGAGCTAGCTGAGCTCCCCCTGCCTGGCCTCCACCTCTGGGACGACCTCTACCAGCATGTCCTCTACCTCTGGGTGGACGAGGTGCCGGTGCTGAGTATGTAGGCTAGTAACTCTGCTGAACAGCCTTGCCCCGAAACTTGGGACAAGTCCTCCTCATATGGCCTGTCTCCCCACACTCATAACACCTCACTGGTGGCATGGCCTGCTGCCTTGAAGAAAGACCCTAGATAGCTTGGGGGCGGTGAGAACCCTCTGGCATAGCACTGAAGTAAGTATTAGAAGACCCCTGATGACCGGAATACCCGCCGGAGTAACCCTGGATGGCTGGTGAGCGGTAAGAACTCTCCGTCGTGGCGCTGAAATAAGGCCTCACTAGTGCACCACGGGGAGGTGGTGGAGGAGCTGAATATGGAGGCCTGCTAGGCTGGCCTCTGCTAAACTGACCCCTGCCCCTGCCTGGGCACCTCTGAAATCTCCAGAAAATCTAACTCTCTTGTCCTGCTAACCCTGCTCTCTGCCACTTGATCGATAACCCTCAATCCGACAAGCTATCTCGACCACAAGCTGATAGGGAGTACCCATCTCCACATCTCGGGGCATATTGGCCCTAATACCTGAGTGCATCCCAGCTACAAATCGTCACACTCTCTCAGCATTAGTAGAAAGAATCATAAGGGCATGACGAGACAACTCTGAAAACCTAGCCTTGTAGTCTGTCACCGACATCTGCCCCTGCTCCAGCTGCTAAAACTGATACCGCAACTCTTCCCTCTCTAAGGGTGGAATATACCTATCTAGGAACAGCTGAGTGAACTGCTCTCATGTGAGAGGAGGGGAACCTGCTGGCCTACCAAGGATAAATGACTGCCACCATCTGCGGGCCCTGCCCTCTAGCTGGAAAGTAGTGAAATCAACTCCATGGGACTCTAGAATCCTCATGTTGTGCAGTCTGTCCCTGCACCTATCAATTAAGTCCTGGGCATCTTCGCCCCTCTCACCTCCGAAGACAGGAGGGTGAAATCGAGTCCATCTATCGTATAGCTTCTGCGGATCGCAGTCCGTAACTGGTCTGAGTTGTAGTGCTGCTGCTACCGGCTGTGCTCCGCCCACGGGCAGTGTACCCGGAGTCTGATATACTGCCGCTACATGTCCTGCGGCCTGGGAAGTAGGGGTCTGGACTCCCCCTCTTGCCTGAGATGTGGCAGGATCTGCTGGAAATAAACTAGCCTGGGTCATAGTGTCCATGAACCGCATCTTACGAACCATGACCTCCTAGAAGCCTGGTGTAGTCATGAAATCCATCGGAGCTGGATCTGCTGGGGGTACCTACCCTGCTCCTCAGTAATGGGTTGCTCTGCTGGATCCGCTGGGGTGCTAATGGAAAAACTCTAGGACGCCCTCGTCCCCTACCTCAGGCTGGTGCCCTTCCCCGGCCTCTGCCACGGCCTCATACGGCGGGGGTAGCGGCATCTCCCAGGACAGGAACGTCAGCTGCACGAGTCTTAACCATCTGTGAGAGAATAGAAGAACGAGATTTAGTAAACAATCGACTGCACCATAGAATATCAATAAAGAGAGGTTTCCTAACACCCTATAGCCTCCCGAAGATAAATACAAACGTCTCCGTATCGATCCGCAAGGCTCTATTTGGTTTTCCTGTGATTTCTGAGACCTACGTGAGACTAGAGATCTGATAACATGTTGTCACGAACCAAATTCCAACTCAGGTCATGATGGAGCCAAACACCGGAGTTTGGCAAGCCAACACTAGTTTACTAATGAGGTTATTTTACTTAAGTGGATATTTAGTTATTTGCCAAATTTTTAAGTTAAGAAATCATTAAATGAAGGCGAATAAGCGAGGCAACGTAATTCAATGTAACTCAAAATCCATATGCCAACATGTACAGTATAGAAGAATACTAGAAAGTCTATTACATGTGCCAAGATCTAGTGTCACAAGTCCACAGGAAACTAGTGGAATATAAAAAACTAGACTAAATAAATGTACTACTGTCTGAAGAGAATAGACAGAAATATCCAAAATAGTAGAAAACTCCACAGTGCTGCTGAGGATCGCCAAGAGGAGCAGCTCTCCGTGAAGTCAGGTCCAGATAGCACTCTCAAGATCGCGCTCCGGCCTGATAACCAGATGCACCAGCCTCAGAACCTGTACAATTAAGTACATAAGCGTAGCATGAGTACATATAAACAAATATGTACCTAGTGAGTATCCCGTCTAAACTCGAAGAAGTAGTGACGAGAGGTAGACGTATTACTCACTAGGGTCATTAGCAATAGTATAATTAAATAAATCTAGGAAGGATTAGCAGTTATGGAAATCAAGAAGACATGGAATATAGGGTATATGAACTACAATCTACCCGCAAGTGTCAATAACAATTATAATAAAAGTCCCAAGTTCCCTTACACATAGAAAAATTTATTTGATAATAATAATAAGACTCTCAGTCACATACATAGAATATAGTATGTCGAGGCGTACGGCCGAAGCGACGCAAAAATAAATATGCACTGCCGAGGGTCGAACGGCTCGAACCATAGATGTATCAATTACCCCGCTTGCGAATCGATCATGCGACGCGGTTGATATAATTATAAGGCTACCCCGCTAACGAATCATACTTGTGACACGGGTGCTCGTATACATACACAGAATTACCAGGAAATTCAGGAATTTATCATGGATTATACTTGAAAATAGAGATTTACGCATTTAAACTTACTCATAACTTCCTAATATCCTCATGTAAATTTCAAAGATATTAAGCAAATAGGAACACATGTAAAGATACAGGTAAGGCACATAAAGGCACGCTTGTGACTCCTAAATTCTACCCGACATAAGATAGTAGTAGCTACGCACGGACTCTCGTCACTTTGCGTGTGCGTAGCCCACGCATATAAGGATAATTCAATCATTTACATTTACCTATGGGGACAATTCCCTCTTACAAGTATGGAAAGGAGACTCACCTCATGTCGAACCTACTTCTCGGACTAAGAACGCGCCCGAAATTCCAAACTCTACACCCGAGGACTCGAAACTAGCCAAATATTATATAAATATATCAATTCATGCTCAAGGTATGGAAATTCTCCTACTTATTTTGTAAATTCATCATTCTTGAAGAAATTCCAAAATTTACCCCCGGGCCCACACACTCGGATTCCAAAAATTCTCGAAGCAATCACTCACCCATAGCCTAAGGATCATTAATATATAATTTTTGTATGGTTTCAGGGTAGACAAGTGGTGAAATTCTCTAAAATTCATAAATCCTAGGTTTCCCAATCTAACTCTTGATTTACACTAATTGGGGTGTTAATCTACTTAGTAATTGATGTATTAAACCAACATTCAAGTGGGAATTACTTACCTCTTAGTAGCTAGGTCGAATACCCTCTTGTGATCTCTCAAAATCGCCTATGGTGAAGAAGAAATGGTGAAAAATGGCTAAGTCCCGTGTTTAAAAGAGCTCACTGCCTTCAGTGATCTCGCACCTGCGGCTCGAGGACCGCACCTGCGGAAGTGAGCAAGGAGGCTCGGGGTCGTACATGTGGAGGGAATATCGCACCTGCGATCTTGGGCCTTCTCCTATGGGGTCGCACCTGCGAGGCCTTAACTGCAGGAGCGGTCTCGCACCTACGACTGGGCAACCGCACCTGCGCTCAAACCAATTCAGGTGCACCAGCAGTTAAGACTGTTGGTTTTTGGCCTCGTTTGGTGCCCGGGAGGCACCTGGACCCACTCGATCCCCCGTCCAAAAATACCAACAAGTCCTAAATCATATTACGGACTCGCTCGAGCCTTCGGAACACCCGAAACAACGGTAAAACTCAAAATCACCCCTCAAAACCCCTTAGAATCAAACTTAAGAACTTTAAGTTCTTGAATTCGGTTTCAATGCGCCGATCCGACCTATACTACTCGAAATGACACCACATTTTGCAAGCAAGTCATAAATGACATAACAGAACTATTTCCTATCTCAGTATTCCGTTCGGATCTCGATAGAACAAAAATACATTCCAAACCATGCTATGAACTTAAGGAAACTCTATTTTCGCTATTTGGCGTCGAAATTCTCTCGGGCCATCCAAAACACATTCCGGACATACGCCCAAGTCTGAAATCATCATACGAAGCTACCAGAACTGTTGGAACTCGATTCCGAGGTCGTTTACTCAGAATGTTGACCGAAGTCAAACTTGGCCATAAAGGCCAACCTTAAGGAACTAAGTTTTTCTATAATGCTCTAAACACTTCCGAATCTCGAACCACCCATACACACAAGTCATAAATCACAATAAGTCATTGTGGGAGGTTTCATTTAGGGAAACAGGGTCTGATAACGCAAAACGACCGGTCGGGTCATTAGAGAAAATGATTTATCCCTTTAAAGGGAATCTCATAGATTTATTCACATTGGACTAATACAAGTTGCCTTTAAGCCACTTACTTTAAGAGGTTTACCTGAAAGCTTTATAGCAACTCTCAGAGATGGTAGAAATCAGAACCGGAAAAGTCTCTTATAGGGACTTGTGCAAACTATTTTGGCTTATGACCCAGTTTATTTCAATGCTTATCTTAATCTGCAGATTTCTTTAAATGATGAAAATTCTTTAAATGCTTTATACTTAGCATCAAATTACATGGTTATGATTATTCTCCTGGTACAGAAGTTATATGTATCTATTATAGGATTTATTATAAACCTTTATATACTTTAAATCCTATGTGTAAAATTATGGATTTCACAAATGAAACCATTATTATAGAAACTAATTTTGGATAATCTAAAGTTATTACCAGAAGGCCTATTAAATGGGATGAAATAGACTTTCCCAAAGAATGGGTCTTAGAGGAAGTTGTAGCTCCTCAAAATACTGGTAGTACTGAGGTAATAGAAATAGAACAAACCTCAGAAGGAACAATTAAAATCAGGTTCAATGAACCAGTTCAATATGATAATATCAACTTGCCATCTAGACTAACTAGGTCTAGTTCTTCTTATATTTCTCCAATTGATTATGTGGTAGATTGTCCATCAAGAGCATCTACTTCGCAAATTAGAAAAAACAATAAATTTGATAGCATAAAAATTAGCCAAGATAATATCGTCAGAGTAAATTCACACCTTGAACCTACTGCATCCGAAATGGATTTTTCAAATGGTTTAACATGATTAAAAATCAAATAGATTTTAGTCCGGGTTCACCGGCAAGAAAAATTATTTGTGAAGAATTTAAAAAGCCCAGATGGGATCTCTTTAGAAAATTGTTTTTTTTTTCTAATTTTAATGACAAGTTGATACAATATTTTAGAAATGATTTTTATAGCGACATTAGCAAATATAATAAAATAATTGCTTTTGTCCCTTAGTTCATGTCAAACCATGTTTATAATTATATTTTTGTCTTAGAAAGGGATTATACCCTCATTAGCGGGGAAATTACAAAATCTATATTCCCGCCACAAAAATCTTTTCAAATAGCGGAAAATGATAAATAATATATTTTACTGCTTTTTCAAAATTATTTGAAAATGATATGGCTACGATTACAACAAAAAATTTGAATACTATGCTTACACAGAATAATTATACTAATATGTATATTAGTACTCTAGGTGAACAAATTATTACAATACAAGAAAAATTGGACAAGCTTATAGCTGAAGTCCAAATAATCCAACAAAAGGATACTAAAGGTAAGGAGAAAATTGCTACTACAAGTATCCAACCTCCGCCTGAGGTAAAAGGCTTTAAATTAAAAAGTCTTGATGACATTGAAAAGCTTCTCAATAAGACGTTTGGTGGATTTAAAGTTAGTCCTTTAAGTATAGAGCATATATCTGATAAAGGCAAAAGTCTAAAAGTAGATGACGAGATAAATAAAATCTCTGAAAAATATGCTCGCAAACTTTACCAAAGAATGTTCTACTACCCAAGACCTACACCCCAAGATGTCCTAATAGAAGAACAGGACAATGACCACTACCATCAAGGTTATAGTGGGTCAGTAATCTATGAATGAAATATAGATGGTCTTGCAGACAGGCAAATTTATACAACAATTCATAGGTTGCTTATGTATAGTACTATCTGTAAAGTCAATAAAAATACAAATATGGCTATTGCTGAAATAATAATTGCCGGATTTACTAGCCAATTAAAAGGATGGTGGGATAATTATCTTACCGAAGACCAGCATTTTTTGATTATGAATGCAACAAATACAGAAGATGATAAAGTAGTTCAAAATGATGTCTACTCTTTAGTTATGAATATCATAGAACATTTCTCTGGAAGATGATATGATAATAGTGACACCATTCGAACTATGCTTCAAAATCTAACGTGTAAAACATTAACATCTTTTAGATGTTATAAAGATGATTTTTTGTCAAGAGTAATGGAATTACCAGAGAGTAATGGTACTCATTGAAAGTCAAATTTATTGATGGACTCCCTCCTTTATTTGCTGAAAGAGTCAGAAAAACCTTTAGAGGTGCAACAATGAGTATTGATTATAATAGTTACTCATATGGTAAATTATTTAGTGTATGCACTCAGGAAGGTTTAGCTTTATGTAATAAAATTAAGCTAAATAAGAAAATCCAGAAGCATCGTCTCACAGAGAGACAACAATTAGGAGAATTTTGCAAACAATTTCAACATCCCTGCTAATAGAAAGATGTCGCATAAGAAAAAGGATTTTCATAAAAAGAAAAAGGGTTCTCCTGAAAAACGGAATGCGAATCTAGAAGGGGTTTTATAAAATTAAGAAATCCCCAAGCCTGTTACAAATGTGGAAGAATAGGCCATTTTGCTAAAGATTGCAAGATCAAGGATAAAATCAAAGAACTTGATTTGGATGATAATATCAAAGATTCTTTATATAAGATTCTTTTGAATTCCTCACCTGAAAATTCTGATTACAGTGACGGAAATAATTCATCAACTGATGAAGACTTAAGAGTCCTTCATGAAGAGGATTATATTCCATCTTCCTCTGAAGATGAGTAAGAATCCTACAATGGGGGACAATGCTCAAAACAGTGTTGTAACACTGATGATGATCTTTATGTTATTTATTCTCAATTTAAAGACTTGAATATCAATGTCCTGACCAATGATAGTATATTATAACTATTAAGGGTTATCAAAGACCCTGAATTAAGGTCCCAAATTATTGATAAATATCCTATAAGCCTTGTTTTAGTAAAAGACATAGCTCAAGTGTCATTCTTGGTGTCCCATTTTTTCATAAAATCATTCCTTTTAAACATTGTGATGAAAAAAGTGTTACTGGCACTTATAATGGAAAGTCCATAACTTTTGAGTTTATAACTCAACCCACTCAAAGATTTCTGAATGAAATTTTTTCAAATAATATTTCTGCAAAAATCATACAAATTGATTTTTTGAAAAATGAGATTTGTTCCATTACTATTGAACATGATTTTAAAAATCCTAAATTAATTGAAATAATTGGATTTTTAAAGGACCAATTTTCTTTACAAATTTGTGGGGACTATCCCAATCAATTTTGGAATAGGAAAAAGCATATCATAAGTCTTCCTTATGAAGATGACTTTTCCGAAAGCAATATTCCTACCAAGGCTCGTTCTTGTCAAATGAACTCTGAATATTTAGAGTTATGCAAAAAGAAAATTGGTTCCTTACAGCAAGATAGTTTAATAAGATCTTTCAAATCAAAATGGTCTTGTTCAGCTTTTTATGTTAATAAACATGCTGAACAAGAACGAGGCATTCCTAGATTAGTAATTAACTATAAACCTCTAAATAAAGTTTTAAAATGGATTAGATATCCTATTCCAAATAAAAAGGATTTATTAGATAGATTACATGGTGCCATAATATTTTCAAAATATGATTTAAAATCAGGATATTGGCAAATTCAGATATCTGAAAACGATAAATATAAAACAACTTTTAATGTTCCAATGGGTCAATATAAATGGAACGTTATGCCTTTTGGTTTGAAAAATACCCCATTTGAATTTCGAAAAATTATGAATGATATTTTCCTACCCTATACATACTTTATAATAGTTTATATCGATGATATCTTGGTATTTTCAAAAAATAGTGAAATACGTTTCAAACATTTGGATTTATTCAAAAAGGTTATTATCCAAAATGGTTTGGTAATATCCAAATAAAAAATTCTTATTTTTCAAACAAATGTCAGATTCCTTGGTCCTAATATAGAAAATGGAAAAATCATTCCCATTAGTAGGAATATAGATTTTCCTTTAAATTCCCTGATATTATTACAGATAAAACTCAACTTCAAAGATTTTTGGGAAGCATTAGTTATATCTCTCTTTTCATAAAGGATTTGGTGAAAGATACTGTTCTTCTTTATGATATATTAAAGAAGAATCCTAAAGCATGGACTAATAGAAATACAGAATCAATCAGAAGAATTAAACAGAAGGTTAATAATCTTCCTTGTTTAACTCTTGCTAACCCGACATGGAAAAAAATTATTGAAACTGATGCCTCAGATATTGGGTTTGGAGGAATACTCAAACAATATTCCCCAATGGATAAAAAAGAATATCTTGTTCAATTCTATTCGGGAAAATGGAATAATTCCCAAAGGAATTATGCTACTATAACTAAGGAACTCCTTGTTATAGTAAAATGTGTTATGAAATTCCATATTGATTTATATAATCAGAAGTTTTTAATAAAAACTGACTACCAAGCGAAAAAATTTATCTTTAATAAAGATTTTAAGAATGATTTACCCAAACAGATGTTTGCACGGTGGCAAGCATTATTAACCCCATTTGGTTTTGACATAATATACAAAAAAATGTTAGATAATACTCTCCCTGATTTTTTTACCAGAGAATATTTGAATTCAAAATTCTTTATTGTTTGTTACAGATCAAAAGGCCTACATATGGACCTCCTAGAAGTAGAGGAAAAGGAAGAACATCTTCTTATGGCAGAGGGAATAATATTCTCGCTCAACTGGGTAACCAACAATTAATAGCTGCTAATATACAGGTACTGAGGGAGGTAATACAGATTATCCGTTATACAAGAATTTTATGAAATCCAGAAATGAAAAAGGTACATCAAATTTACCATCATCTTCCTCAGTAATGACAGTGGAAAGTTATGAAAACCTTGAGGTTTATAACCAAAAGGAAAAGAAAGAATTAATAATTATTTCAGAATATTCCGACCTTAAATGGAAGGATGATCCATGGCAACTAATGACTAGGTATTTAGATACAGTGTCCTATGCTTCTCTCAACTACAGGATCAGTTGAAGTTCAGCACTTCTATCCTGCAAATAATAAGAAAACTTATAGTTTTTCTAAAATAATTATTAAGAAGGTAATACCTTCAGATGAATGGGGAATGAGCACCCTGAAGGATAGAGAATATACTCATCCTGATCAAAAAATCGCAGTTAATATCAACTACTGGGACTACATAGAAAGATTTAATACAACTTTTCTCTATGAAAATCCTAATAGAAAATATTCTTGGTTTGTTAAACTCTGTCCTAATATGTTCAGACAACAAATACCAAATTAGTTTTTTAAATGGTTAAAATTATATGGTCCATCATTAGACATACTTCCTCCAATATTCAACAGTTTATATACTCAATGGGTAGATATATCTACCAAAACTATTTCTTTACAAAAAGATAATATCTTTTATGAAGGCATAGCGGCTATGTTTTTTTTCATAGAATTCTCAATTCCTTGGATAATAAAATGGGATGTACAAGTTGGTTATACCGACGAAGGTATTCCATGCCTTAACAGAATTTTTATACTAAATTCTAGAGTAAATTACTCCAATTTGACCAGCATGAGAAACTATTCGGTGAAGAATTAATTCAAGAAATACAGCAGAAAATTAAAGCATATGCCAAACAAGAGGAAACAAATGTTACATTTGACGAATTTAGTCCTTTTCTACAGGTTACTAAAAGGCTTCAAATGAAGAAAGAAGCATTCTCCAAAAAAGAAATTCTTGCGTCATACTTTGAAGAAATAAAGAAAGAATTAGCAAGAAATTTGGGAGCTGAAATAAGTGATGATATATCCATGATATCCATTGGTAATACTTTAGATGGAGAAACTGATGTAGCAAGAGAAGCTCAAAGCAGCCAAAATACAGAGCTCAACATTGATGAAATTGAGGAATTCCTCACAAGAATAAAGAAAAGTGCAGAAGAATCTTCTGCAACAAAGGATAGAAACGAAAAATAGAGTGGATTGAGACACTTAGTCTCTAACATGAGCTTTAGAGTTGGAGAAGTCAACCCAGAGTTGACTTATTGGTAAACGANTGTAGAATTAGGCTTGAATTGGCGAAGTTAGTATTTTGGCGAATTCCGGTTGATAAGCGAGATTTTGATCCGAGGGTCGGAATTGGATTCCGAGAGTTGCTGTAGCTTCGTTAGGTCATGTTGTACTTTCCCGCAAAATTTCAGGTCATTCGGAGATGGTTTGGTTGGGTTTTTGATAAAATGCGTGTTTCGGAAGTTTTTGGAAATCATAGGCTTGAATTGGATGAGAATTTATGGTTTTGACGTTGTTTTTGGTGTTTTAATGGCTCGACAAAGTTTGAATAACCATGTTTGATATGTTGGTATGTTTGGTTGGGGTCCCGAGGGGCTCGGGTTTGATTTAGGGCGTTAAACGGAGGAAATTGGAACTGTAAATGCAGCTGAAGCTGCTACTGCTGGTGTGATCGCACCTGCGATGCTTGGGCCGCAGGTGCGGACATCGCAGGCGGGAGTGAAGGCGCAGGGGAAGATTTCGTCGCAAGGGAGGATGGAAGATCGCACCTGCGAGGTCGCAGGTGCGGGAGATGGGTTCGCAGGCGCAGGTTCTGGGTGTTAAGTGAAGGACCGCTGGTGCGGTCAATGTGTCGCCCCTGCGGGTCCGCCGTTGCGGTAAAGAGATCGCAGGCGCGAAGCCTAGGAATTTAAGTGTGTTCCGCAGGTGCGGTTAAAATGTCGCGCCTGCGGAGTCGCAGGTGCGAGAAAAATACCGTTGTTGCGGAAATGCCAGGGCAGAACTATAAAAAGCAGCTTTCGCGAAATTTGTCCTTTTTTACCATTTTTACACACGGGTTGGAGGTTTTCAAGGGATNATTTTAGGTTGAAATCATGGGTAAAAACAGTAGAAAAATGGTGGTTAGGGCTTGGGTTTAAGAGAGGAAGAATGGGGGAATTGGAGGACCATTTGAGGTCCGATTTTCGTGTTCTTGGTATGGTTAGACTCGAGAAAGGATAAGGGACCTAGTGATGTGAAAATTTCTGACTTTTGAGATGTGGGCCCGAGGGTCGGGTTTTGACCGAATTCAGGATTTTGGTATTTTTGCTAAATTTTGACTTGGGGATTGTTCCTTAGCACATTGTGACGCTATGTAATTGATTATTGAAAGATTTGGAGAATTTGGAGGCCGATTCTCGAGGAAAGGTCCAGGCGGAGTAGAGTTGAGCCGGTTTCGAGGTAAGTAACGACTTCAACCTTGGAACTGAGGGGTTCAAAACCCCAATGTACATGCTAATTGATGATAGCTATTATGATATACTCGGCATGTGACGGGCATATGAGTGTTGGTTGAATTGTTGTGGCCCGGCTTATCCCCAGGCACGGTTTAACTGTTGTTCCACCATGATATCGATACTGTGAAGGCTATTAATGCGTAAAAACTAAAAGAAACATAACGAGTATAAATGATAAGACTTCATGTCTATGTGTGGAGACCGGAAAGGGGTCCGTTACTATTATTTCTATTGCGATCCTTACTTGTGCATACTCAGTCCTGTTATTATACATGTATTCGTATTTCAGTCTCAGAAATCATTTATTTATCATGCATTGCCATTGGTTGGGCTGTTACATAATGAGAGTGTGGTGGGGAGACTGGTAATTCTGATTGAGTATGGGCCTAGAGATGAATGTTGAGATGATATACCCTTCGTGGGCTTGATATCTATATAGCGCTTGGGCCATATCCTTGGCGGCCCCTCCGGAGTCTTTAAGCCCCCAGTGAGCGCACAGTTATTAAGGGATGGATTTCCCTGGACATGGATTTGTCCGAGATATGAGATATTGAGGGATGGATTTCCCTGGACATGGATTTGTCCGAGATATGACAAATAGAGGGATAGATTTCCCTGGCACAGATACCGTTTATGAGATATGGAGGGATGGATTTCCCTGGTACTGATTAGGGATAAGTATGATATCCCGGAGATGGATTTCTCCAAAAGGCTGAATTTGCCTGCTCCCTCGGTACTTAGTGACTGAGTCACCACGCCGTACATGTTACGGGATGGATTTCCATGGGCCAATGGCCAATTATGTGTACCAAGAGGACTACCTGTGAGAGTTTCATGATACACACATGGCATTTAATTGTTATTTACGGATATTGTTACTGATATACTCGATTATTCCTCGAATATTCATTATTCGAACTGTGATTTACGGAGGTTGAGTTCGTCACTACCTCCTCTGACCGTAGGTTGTTTTTGTTACTTACCTGCACGCTGTGTGTGCAGATCTAGGTGCACCGAGATTTGACCCAGAGCGGTGATAGCAGTTATTCCTCCAGGGCCGACGAGGTAGCAGCTGGCGTTCGGTGTCCCGTCCCTCTTTTCCCTATTCTTCTCTTCTGTATAAGAACTTTGAAACTTGAACTTCAGTTTTATTATTCTCAGTTGTATTGATGTTAGTAGCTCATGACTGCGTGACTCTAGATCCTATGTTGATTGTTGGAGCTTATTTCTTTTGTTAGACTGTATTAAAAATGTCCATATTTCTATGAATTTAGCCAATGATGAGTAAATTTCTCTAGTAAATGAATTGAGTATTGTTGTAACGGTTGGCTAGCCTGGTTCGACGACAGGCGCCATCACAACCCGAAAATGGGTCGTGACAGTTGTAGGTTAGGACTATATAGCCCAGGCAGTTGCTACTTTCTACTGTAGCCCCTGGTTATAGCAATATAACTGGTGGTCCTCAATTGACCCATTGAGCCAAGTAGGCGTGGAAGGGTTGTGTAAGGAGGATCGTGGTTTAGGGACTACTGTAGAGTCTGTAACTG
>MDKH01090898.1:0-20946 GCA_005239495.1 Nicotiana undulata | reverse complement strand
GAGACTAAACGTTGTCTCCATCTGCATCGCATTCTTGCATAAGGCTACCATTCTGCCTTCTGATACTAAACGCGATCTCCATCTGCATCGCATTCTTGAAAAAGGATACCATTCTTCCTTACGAGACTAAATGGTGTCTCCATCTGCATCGCATTCTTGCATAAGGCTACTATTCTACCTTCCGAAACTAAATATTGTCTCCATCTACATCGCATTCTTGCATAAGGCTACCATTCTACCTTCCGAGACTAAAAGCTATCTCCATTTTCATCGCATTCTTGAAAACGGATACCATTCTGCCTTCTGAGGCTAAACGCTTTCTCCATCTGCATCGCATTCTTGCATAAGGCTACCATTCTGCCTTCTGAGACTAAACATTGTCTCCATCTGCATCGCATTCTTGCTTAAGGCTACCATTCTGCCTTCCGAAACTAAACGCTGTCTCCACCTGCTCTGAATAATGCTACCAATGTACTTTCGGAGACTAAACGTTGTCTCCACCTGCTCTCCATAATGCTACCAATCTACTTTCGAAGACTAAACGCAGTCTCCATCTGCACCTGTTCTGCATAAGGTTGCCATTCTACCTTCTGAGACTAAACGCTGTCTCCATAAGCACCTACTCTGCATAAGGCTACCTTTCTGACTTCCGATGTTAAGCTTTTCCTCCATCTGCGTTCGCATCCCTGCATAAGGCTACCATTCTACCTTCCGAGGCTAAGCTCTGCCTCCAATTTGCTTTATGAGACTACTGATGTATCAAGCATTTTTCATTTCGCTTTCGTTTCAGGCTAAGCACTGCCCCTTTAATTCGCAAGACTAAGCTCTGTCTTGTTAGCATCATACTATTGCATCTTCATGGGCTGAAATTACGCCAACCTATCGAAAGGCGTCATCGTTCGGAGGCACCATCTTCATAGCCCGAGAACACCATGTCATGGCCTAAGGATCTCTTTTATCATCTGCATCACATTCCTGCATAAGGCTACCATTATGTCTTCTGAGACTAAACATTATCTCCATCTGCATCGCAATATTGCATAAGGCTACCATTCTGCCTTCTGAGACTAAACGTTGTCTCCATCTGCATCGCAATCTTGCATAAGGCTACCATTCTGCCTTTCGAGACTAAACGCTGTCTCCACTTGCTCTGCATAAGGCTACCATTCTGCCTTCTGAGACTAAACGATGTCTCCATATGCACCAGCTCCGCATAAGGCTACGTTTTTTACTTATGAGGTTAAGCTCTACCTCAATCTTCATTCGCATCCCTGCATAAGGCTACCATTCTGCCTTTCAAGGCTAAGCTTTCCCTCCAATTTGATTTCTGAGAGCACTACTGTATCAAGCATTATTAATTTCGCTTTCTTTTCAGGCTAAGATTTTCTCCTACATTTCGCAAGACTAAGCTCTGTCTTGTTAGCATCATACTATTGCATCTTCATGGATGAAATATCGCCAACCTATCCAAAGGCGTCATCGTTCGAAGGCACCATCTTCATAGCCCGAGAACACCATGTCATGGCCTAAGGATCTCTTTTATCATCTTCATCGCATTCCTGCATAAGGCTACAATTATGCCTTCCGAGACTAAACGCTGTCTCCATCTACATTGCATTCTTGCATAAGGCTACCATTTTGCCTTCCGAGACTAAACGTTGTCTGCATCTGCTCTGCATAAGGCTACCATTCTGCCTTTTTAGACTAAATGTTGTCTCTATCTGCATCGCATTCTTGCATAAGGCTACCATTCTGCCTTCCGAGACTAAACGTTGTCTCCATCTGCATCGCATTCTTGCATAAGGCTACCATTCTGTCTAATGATACTAAACGATGTCTCCATCTGCATCGCATTCTTGCATACGGCTACCATTTTTCCTTCCGAGACTAAACGTTATCTGCACCTGCTCTGCATAAGGCTATCATTCTGCCTTCTGAGACTAAACGTTGTCTCCATCTTCACCTGCTCTGCATAAGGCTACCTTTCTGCCTTCTAAGGTTAAGCTCTACCTCCATCTGCATTCGCATCCTTGCATAAGGCTACAATTCTGCCTTTCGATGCTAAGCACTACCTCCAATTTAATTTCTGAGACCACTGTTGTATCAAGCATGATTCATTTCGCTTTCGTTTCAGGCTAAGCTCTGCCCCTTTATTTCGCCAACCTATTCAAAGACGTCATTGTTCGGAGGCACCATCTTCATAGCCCGAGAACACCATGTCATGGCCTAAGGATCTCTTTTATCATCTGCATCACATTCCTGCATAAGGCTACAATTCTGCCTTCCGAGACTAAACGTTGTCTCCATCTACATCGCATTCTTGTATAAGGCTACCATTCTGCCTTCCGAGACTAAACGCTATCTCCATCTGCATCGCATTCTTGAAAAAGGATACCATTCTTCCTTAGGAGACTAAACGGTGTCTCCATCTGCATCGCATTCTTGCATAAGGCTACTATTCTACCTTCCGAAACTAAATATTGTCTCCATCTGCATCGCATTCTTGCATAAGGCTACCATTCTACCTTCCGAGACTAAACGCTATCTCCATCTGCATCGCATTCTTGAAAACGGATACCATTATTCCTTACGAGACTAAATGGTGTCTCCATCTACATCGCATTCTTGCATAAGGCTACTATTCTACCTTCCGAGACTAAACGTTGTCTCCATCTGCATCGCATTCTTTCATAAGGCTACCATTCTGCCTTCCAAGACTAAACGATGTCTCAATCAGCATCGCATTATTTCATACGGCTACCATTCTGCCTTCTGAGGTTAAACGCTTTCTCCATCTGCATCGCATTCTTGCATAAGGCTACCATTCTGCCTTCTGAGACTAAACGCTGTCTCCATATGCACCTACTCTGCATAAGGCTACCTTTCTAACTTCCGACGTTAAGCTCTTCCTCCATCTGCATTCGCATCCCGGCATAAGACTACCATTCTGCCTTCCGAGGCTAAGCTCTGCCTCCAATAAACTTTATGAGACTATTGTTGTATCAAGAATTTTTCATTTCGCTTTCGTTTTAGGCTAAGCTCTGCCCCTTTAATTCGCAAGACTAAGCTCTGTCTTGTTAGAATCATACTCTTGCATCTTCACGGGCTGAAATATCGCCAACCTATCCAAAGGCGTCATCATTCGGAGGCACCATCTTCATAGACCGAGAACACCATGTCATGGCCTAAGGATCTCTTTTATCATCTGCATCGCATTCCTGCATAAGGCTACCATTCTGTCTTCCGACACTAAACGTTGTCTTCATCTGCATCGCATTCTTGCATAAGGCTACCATTCTGCCTTCCGAGACTAAAGACTGTCTCCACCTGCTCTGCATAAGGCTACCATTCTGCCTTTTGAGACTAAATGATGTCTCCATCTGCACCTGCTCCGCATAAGGCTACGTTTCTGACTTCTGAGGTTAAGCTCTACCTCCATCTTCATTCGCATCCCTGCATAAGGCTACCATTCTGCCTTTTGAGGCTAAGCTCTACCTCCAATTTGATTTGTGAGAGTACTACTGTATCAAGAATTATTCATATCGCTTTCTTTTCAGGCTAAGATTTTCTCCTTCATTTCGCAAGACTAAGCTCTGTCTTGTTAGCATCATACTATTGCATCTTAATGGGATGAAATATCGCCAACCTATCCAAAGGCGTCATCGTTCGAAGGCATCATCTTCATAGACCGAAAAAACTATATCATGGCCTAAGGATCTCTTTTATCATCTGCATCGCATTCCTGCATAAGTCTACAATTCTGCCTTCCGAGACTAAACGATGCCTGCATCTGCATCGCTTTCTTGCATAAGGCTACCATTCTGCCTTCCGAGACTAAACGTTGTCTCCATCTGCATCGCATTCTTGCATAAGGCTACCATTCTGCCTACTGATACTAAACGATGTCTCCATCTGCATCGCATTCTTGCATAAGGCTACAATTTTGCCTTCCGAGACTAAACGTTGTCTCCATCTACTCTGCATAAGGCTACCATTCTGCCTTCTGAGACTAAACGTTGTCACCATCTGCACCTGCTCTGCATAAGGCTACCTTTCTGCCTTCCGAGACTAAACGTTGTCTCCATCTGCATCGCATTCTTGCATAAGGCTACCATTCTGCCTTCTGAGACTAAACGTTGTCTCCATCTGCACCTGCTCTGCATAAGGCTACCTTTCTGCCTTCTGGGGTTAAGATCTACCTCCATCTGCATTCGCATCCCTGCATAAGGCTACAATTCTGCCTTTCGAGGTTAAGCTCTGCCTCCAACTTAATTTCTAAGACCACTGTTGTATCAAGCATGATTCATTTCGCTTTCGTTTCAGGCTAAGCTCTGCCCGTTTAATTCGCAATACTAAGCTCTGTCTGGTTAGTATCATACTTTTGAAACTTCATGGGATCGCCAACCTATTCAAAGACGACATCATTTGGAGGCACCATCTTCATTGCCCGAGAACACCATGTCATGGCCTAAGGATCTCTTTTATCATCTGCATCACATTCCTGCATAAGGTGCAGCAGGTTATTGTAGGAAGCCCAAATGCAGTTATCTCAACTACAAATGAACAGCAGCTCAATCAAAAAAGTTGAAAAACAACAACTAAGAAACATGGGCAGCAGCAGTTGAATGCAAACAATTTTGGAGCAAAATCGACTGGACAGCAGCAGGTTTTTGCGACCACTTCAGCTGCTATTTGTGTGGCTGATCAATATGCACCAACACCATCAAATCATGGACAGCAGCTACAAATTGAAAGCTCTCCAGATGCAGAAACTTCAACGCCAAAAACTGGACAGCAGCAGTTTGGTCGAGCTACCAGTCCTACAGGTGATCGAACAGTAGCAACATTAAAAACGGGGCAGCAGCAAATAGTGATAACTCCTCCAGTTATTTCTTTAGAGGACAGAGAACTCTTGGATGAAATGGTAAGTTTCAATCCTGCAACCTCTCTAAATCATAATGTAGTTAGCCCTGGTCGGGTGAATAAGAGCAGGAACAATATGCAAAGCATAGCACAACTCCAAAACAAAGCAGCACTGGTTAATAAACAGGAAGGAACCATTGTGCTAATTCAAGAACTTGTTCAAGACATGCCAAATCCAATAATTGTGGGTAGAGATACGTATGAAGAGGGCGAGGAAGAAGATATTATAAATCAATATCGGCCAGAGGCAGCAAGAAAATAAGATCTATCACCTATGCATAGCGGCAAAAGAAAAAAGACACATATAAGAGAAAAAAGTTGGGACGGCAGGGTAAGCGAAGATGCAAACATAAGGCGACTCCCGATGAGAGTTTCCAAACAAAAATAGGTTTATCCAACTACGTCAACAAAGTCCACCCGCTCAAAGAAGAAAGCATGAAATTTGAAGACATTTTGAAAAGGGTAGAGGATGAAGACAAGTGTGTACAAGTTGAAGACTTCACAAAATTAGAGATGAGAGAGCAGCACTGTTACTTCTACATATATCTATTTTAGCATCACATTAGTATTGTCATTTGTAATATCATCACAGAGTATGTTATAAACTCTGTGATGATCATAGAATATTTGGTTCTTTCTAGTTCTTATTTTTTACATGCATGCAAGTAGGTGAGGCTTTTTTTATGCCTCGATAGGACTTAGTAAGGTAAGGTTTAGCCCCGTTTGTGTTTCTTTAGTCCTATGCCTCTGGAAAATATCCAATCGGCTATGAGATTATATGCCCTCATGAGACTTTGCCGGCAGCTACACCATGACTCCTCTATATGAGGCTGCCATATAGGGCATTATGAGGTGCAGAGGAGTGATTATATAGCCGAGGCATAAAGGCAATGCTACGGGTGCTATTGTCCCCCTTATTTTTACTATTCCTATGTGGTTCTTTTTTCATTTTATTATTAATAAAACTAGCCTAGGCTCCTCG
Source organism: Nicotiana undulata (assembly GCA_005239495.1). Lineage (NCBI taxonomy): Eukaryota > Viridiplantae > Streptophyta > Magnoliopsida > Solanales > Solanaceae > Nicotiana > Nicotiana undulata. Next base: position 15,041 of record MDKH01090898.1, on the reverse strand, counting down.
CCTAGAGGATATGCTTAAAAAAAAAACTACAATAAATCAAATATGTTGCGGCATGCCACCCGATCCCAAGTTTCAACACAATATCCTTGTTAAGCATGCAACTCATTATTAATATAATATGTATCGTTTCCTATTCTATTGCGGCATGCAACTCGATCCCCCATTATCAATTCATTCTAGTATTGTGACGGCGCGCAATTGGATCCCCAAATATGAAATTATAAACATAATCAACTCAACATCACTATTTACGAAATATCAACACAAAAAAACATGAAATGTATGGAACATTAATGAACTACAAATACATCCGAGAATTTCCAACACCTCGTAATCCCAACCCTTAAAGATTCATCAATACAAGAATAACTAAACGGCTCACATACTCGAAGTAGCATAATAGAGTGCATCAAGTATTACATGACAATAAAAGTAGGTAAAAGCATGTGACAATGAGAATAAACAATTAAGGAAAGTAGGAACATGTAGCAGGTAAACAGATATTGAGTGAGAAATGAGCAAATCAAAACAAGTAACAATTAAATAGAAATTAACAATTATATCATGGATATAAAGTAAGGACATGTAGCGATTAAAGCATACAACAAGAGATAACACAAATTAAATGAAGACACGAAAGTAAAGATTCCAATTTCGCATGCTTTAACCCCATGACGACGCATAAGCACTCGTCACTTCCAGCAAGTCCGAATTCCCCCAAGTCAAGGTTCGACAAAACACTTACCTCTTTTCGCAATCAAATCAACACTCAATCACGACCTTTCATTTAGAATTAGCCTCCAAACCAGTCAAATCTAGCCAAATATAGCTCAAATAATTAAAATAAACTATAGAAACTACTCAAGAGTGAATAATATTTTATCGTTAATGAAATTGGAAAAAGTAAAAAAGCGTCAACCCCTAGGCCTGCTTGGTCAAAACCTGAGAGTGGGACCAAAACCCGATTATAGATGAAATCTGAGCCCAATTATGTGATTTTTCCTGAAATCCGAGCCCCTAATTTATTCCATGAAATTCATAGATTAAAGGTTAAAATCAATGGATATGGAAATACATCAAAACTAGTTAAAATCACTAACCAATGAAGTGGGGATGAAAATATCTTCAAAATTGTCTCTAGGCCGAGCTCTAGCTCTCAAAAATGATATTTTGCAAAAGAATACCAACTTTCAGCTTCTAAATAGTTGTGTCGCACCCCATTTTCTTGTGAAAGTAGGTTTTGACACGTGACAACTCTTTAAAATGGGTCTTAAAAGAAAAGATCCACCTAATGATTTTATGGTGTGTTAGGGTACCTATTTACAAGTAACTCTGATTAGAACTAGTTTGTATTACCAGAGATCGGGTAAAGGCTCAAATTACCTCAGAGAAGGGTTAGGCAATCTTCGAGGTCCACAACTATGGGTCCCGGCCGAATTTTACACTATGTGGGATTATTGATTCATAACTATCCTCACTGATCATATAAGTTAAAGAAAGATAGGTTGTCTGAATATCTAATTACAATTAGAAACAAGCATTAAAAGAGATTGCACATATGAAAGAAGTCGATTATACATTAATAAGTGATTGATGCAATCTTTTGACGATTACAAGGTACAACCTTGTTTGATCTAAGTTCAAATAAACAAGTAACCATATATGGGGGGGTCCTATGGTTTTTAGCCTAAAGGATCACCCCGTGGGCACAAACTACCATCTCCTGCTACCCAATTACTATCTTAAAGTTATTTACCTAAAGAGTTTTAGTTTAATTCTAAACTGCATCCTATGCGTGCTTTACCCGTCCAATTCCTTCTAGGACTTCACCGGCTTTAATCCTCATACGACCAACATGTCCAATTTCCAAGTCAACAAGAATGGCTTAAGCACACTTGAGTTCAGTTTTCAGACCCAACAACACACATGACCCAATAAGCCAGGCCCAAACACGAAGACAATTGACTTGCTTACCAATTAACATATATCATGAACATAGGAACATAAATTCAAACATGTCATTCAGGTGACTCAAAGTTCAGGCAAAGACACATACACAAAGATTCCTATTATCATAATCATCAGTAGAATGATTTCCTATGTACCGTCCTAAGGATGATGTCTAATATGTAGAAGAGCACACATACACAAGGAACTTATAATCACATACAATGAGCACATATAGGGAGGGAAGGGGCTTTCAGATTAGCAAACAGGTTCAAAGTAACAGACTTCATAGGATACACATGATTTAATTGCAGGAAACTTGCAAACAAGAATTCATAAAGCAAATGAACTAAGCATGATAGTTAAAAGTAGGCAGAGTCATTAATTAATTTTAAGAAGATTAACAAGTAGCAGTGACATGCTCTAGAGGCACCTTTGGGGAAGATACCAACAACAGTCTTCACAAGAAGACCTCAACACAAGAATGCAAGGCAAAACATAACTAAGAATTGTAGGTCAGTTCAGTGCAAGAAGAAGTGTTAGTAACAAAGGCTTACTATGAAATTCAGGTTTAACGATATCACAAGCTCAGCATAATAACTAAATAGCAAGAAAGTACCTAATTTCGAGAATGCAAGTTGTTGATATATAGCAAGTTCAATTATGCATATCAAAGATTACCGTAGTGATGTTTTATACGACAGGGGGGAGATTAGTGTGGTGTCCAATTTTTGAGTGTTGTCGTTATAGAAGAACCATGTTCTTCTAGGTGTTCCAACTTCTACAGTTTGTGAAATAATAATTGCAAAAATAAAAGAATACAACAATTTTACGTGGGAAATACCTGGCTCAAACGGTGAAAAAACCACGACCTCCCAGTAGGATTTTCCCAAACTCTTCACTAAGTCAATGAGCCAAACAACATTTACAAAATAAACTCTATTGTAAACCTAAGGACCATCTCTAATCCCCTTGTGGCAAACTAGCCTCTAGCTAATTCCGACAAGCTTCAAGTTAAATCTAACTTGAATACTGTGTACCTATTACAATTGCCTCTAGATAAAGTTGAAAGATACAATTTGTAATTACTTGCTACAAAGAACTAGACTCAAAAATAATAGATGGAACTGGTTCTTCGAGCTGGTTCAAGTAGCTTTTGAGTCGCACAAGAATTCTTCACACGAACTGCTTGCAAAACTGCTTTGGTAATTTTGCTCTTAATTCTTGTTTAACTTCTATGTTTGTGCGCACCATTCTGCATGAACACTTAGACAATATATAGGATCAGTAGTTGAGACGTTGAAGTAGAATTCTGATGCAACGCTTCCTTGGTGGAAGAGTTTGAGTTAATCTCAACTTCCTATATCCTCCACTATCTTGATTCTGTCCTTCCTGTATACGAATTCCGTCCCCTTATCAATTTTCAATCTTTTCGCTCAGGAGATATCCCATTAATTCAATGATGATGTTTATCTCCTGTGTCTGAACTCTTTTTGTGCCATTTAGTCTGCACGTCTATGATTCCATGATGGACATGGTTCAACTCTGAGGACATTTGTCATTCTTCAAAACCATACAGTTTCTTGATTCAACAAATTCCCCCTTTTTGATGATCACAAGCTCTGTGCTTAAACGTGTAGACACTACAATCCAACATTGACACTTTTTATAGCATTAACCATTTATCATAGAGAACCAGGTTCATTAGGTTATAAACATCATAATTTTTCATAAATCATATCTTCCCCATTTTGGCATCATCAAAAAGTTGTGAAATGATAAACTTACCAGATCTATAATAATTACGCATGGCCATTGAGGAAACTGCAGGTGCAAATCATGAATTAATCATCAAAAGAAACAAAAAATGCAGGCTATTTAAGAAACTGAGATAAAGTTAAGAACAAAAACAACACAATTCATTGATTATATAATAGTTCATGCACCAAACACAAAGAGAAATAAAAATAGTCACATCCATGAGCAAAACAATAAACAGAAAGAGAAAACAAATCCCGAACTGGGTCATAGAGGGTTTAAGGAAGGCACTGGACCTAAGGTTGGGAAGGGGTAGAGGTTGGGTTCTTTGCTTGAAGAAGAGAGAGCATTTATTGAAGTATACCCTCTTTCTTCTCCTTTTCATTTGCTAATTCAGCTTTGAGAGCATCCCGCTCAGCTTCAACCTTTGTAAGGCGAGTCTTCAATCGAAGGATCTCAACATCCTTAGCCTCACCTTCATGCACAAGCGTCCTGACCTTGCTATTCACATGCATTTTCCTTGATGAACCAGGTTCATCCTCAGGAACTAGGTTCATCCTCAGAAACATTAAAGAACAAGATAATTAAAGAAATAATAACTCACTTCATAATAAATAAAAATCGTTCAATATATAAGCACAACAAGATATTTAAACCACACTCTAAATTTGAATATTTACAAAAACAAGATTCAAATATTGGAAAAAATATCACACACTTAGATATACAATACAAATCAAGGAAATGAAGAAATGAAAATAAATGGGTAAGAAATTCTCAACCAAAAGCTTTAACTCTTCAAGGAGACTGAAAATTAAGCAAAAGCTCTTTTTCAAAAAAACTAGGTCGTGTATTAAATGGTTTGCAGATCAAAACGTGAAATTCCATTTCTGCTAGGAACTGCCCGAAAGATGTGTTATGCGATCACATAGAGATAAACGTGATCACGTTTCACAACTTATGAAAAGCTTTGCGATCGCATACAACACAGTGCGTTTCCATAGAACGTTTTGACCAGGAGGGCCCTTTTTCCTTCTCCACAATCGTGTATTTTCAACCGCGATCGCATATATTCACTATAACGGACTTTTGCAATTGCACATAGCCTTCCACGATCGCACATCATACTTGACCAGCCAGTAAAATTAACTATTAAGCTTAATGGCATACCAAATATCATTTCATGTCAAAAGGATTCACATTATACACAATCTAATGACTTCGTTTTGTACCAACAATTAATCCAAAAATATGAATCTTCAACACCTCATTAATCAAAGTAGCAACAAAGTCATGACACTAAAACTTCAAATTTGCCTTGTTATCACAACAATTTTCTTTTGTTCATTCCTCCTCCCTATTGGAGATTTGATTAGGTTTACAACCAAAACTTTCATGTGCCCTCACATTTTAAGAGAGAATCCCAACTTATAAATTGCAATATCACAAATGAAATACCAAATGGAAAGAATTAACTCTCTCTCTCACAAAAATATTCAAATGTACAAAAGTAGTGCCTTATGCTTGCCCTTAATGTATTTCTCCACTAATGTAGACGCACTTGGTTCAAAATCAAGTAGGACTTAAAGGATTTTAATGTAGGTTTTTGGCCACGATAGGGAACAATTTAGATAAGAGTTACTCAAAACCTCTCTAAGCACTAAAATTTACAACAATTAAAGCAAAATTCCTTCAAAAACTTTTTCCATCCTTTCTTCACTCTTCATTCCACACCTATATCATCCCTTTATTCACAACTCCTTATTTGTCCTTCCCTTTTCTTCCATCTTACTCATTTATGTTTTATAAGGAATGTTCCACTATTTTTTTTTATTATCTTTCACAGCACCTTCCACATCACAACTTTTCCAACCTTCATGTTACATCTCGTGTTTTCGTACGTTAAAATTTCATCTTCAGTTAATCGACGTTGACTAGGGGATGAGATTATCTTGAGGTTAACGTATTTATGCTATTTATAACAAGCGATGAGAAAGTGTCATGACGGATAAAGGGTACACGAATTAAACAAAACGAGTTTCGTTGAAGGTGGCCGATTTGGAAAAAAATTCGGGTTGAGCGATAATAACTGATATTTATGGAGTAGTACCATACAAGGTACCATATGAACACGGTATATTATATATAAAATATATTAAAAAGAAGTTGAATTTTAAGTAATTTAAGACAACTATTAAATTATGCAGGTAATTGATTGATTATCGGGTAATGGGACATTACCAAATTATCTAATAAGTGGATAAGAATTAAAACATTCCACCCTCAAAAAATGTGGCAGTTTGCCACAACCTAAGGAAAATGACTCCTTAGTAATCTTGATTGGTGGCAATTAAGTAGCAATGAAAGGGACACTACATGTTGTGTGATTATTATACAATCCTTAATATTAGAACATTAGGAACTCTTTACAATTCAAAAGACATTATAATTTTGCAAAAATATTAGCCTTCTTAACATTCCTGGAAACGTTTGCCATTTTCAAGCTTTCAACAAAGCTCATTTTTCATTTATTGAAAACAAAGACACCAACATAACGTTAGAAACAAGACATTAGCAACGAGATTTCTTGCAATAAAATTCTCCTACAAGAATATTATACGGATTTTTTCCTACTCCGGTTATGTTAAGGATATTCCTTCTTTCTTTTTGTCATGATCCAAATTATACAAAACAAACAAGAAAATGAACAACTTCCATAAATTACTCTATTCGTAGAAATTCTAGAGATGTGTATATTCTTATTCTCCCATAAGTCTTATTATTCTATCGTCTGTTCATGGGTCTTAGAAAAATACGTATTTGATAAAGTTTATCCAAAAGATATATTGATTTTTATGGCATTCCGAGAAAATCTTATTAACATATTTCTTATGCATTTCACGTATTGCATTCATTTACACTGACCCATGACAGAATGGCGTTATATACGCGTATATATATATAAATATATGTATATGAGATACGGGAAAAAGGTTATAACGTTACATACGCACCACCACCTGATCAGTTGGTATATGTTGATGATGTTGCCCACAGTGGCCGAGACAATATGATGGGATGCCCTCAGAGGCTTGATGATATTATGTACACCTATACCTATGCATGAAACGAAATTTATATGTACGCGCATGACATTATAAATGTTTCAGGATTTTATAAAGTTATTCAGATTTACAGATGTATTTCTTTATTCCATATTTCATCTATGTCTCTTATGTACTGATTTTCATGACTTACATACTTAGTACATTATTCGTGCTGACGCCCTATTTCCCGAGACCTGCGTTTCATGCCTGCAGGTGCAAGTAGGCAAGTCGACGGTCCCCCTTCTTAGGATCCTTGATCAGCGAGAGTTGGCGCGCTCCATTTGATCCGGAGCTGCTTTTGATTTTGGTACCATATACTTGTATATATATATATATATATTGGTATGACGTAGCTCAGTCCCATCTTTGTATAGTTGTATTTCTTTTTGAGGTATGTAGACATTTATATACAGTTGGATAGTATATGGCCTTGTCGTCTTTCAGTTTTGGGTATATAGTTGACTATCGCGGCCTTGTCGGCTCGCCCACTGTAATCTGCAAGTATATGTATATATTTCTTTTGGATAGGTGTGCCTCGCGCCTGTTACTCGCGTAATTAAGAAGATATTATTCATGTTTATATCTTAGTCTCATGCTTAAGAGCGTTTGGCAGGTATGACCCGGGCACTCGTTGCGGCCCATCGGTTTGGTTCGTGACAAAAGTGGTATTAGAGCATCTCTGTCCTAGGTTTGTCTGCAGATTGTGTTCTTTCCTAGGTCTGTCAGTGCGAGGGTTCGTGACTTCATTAATTTAGACCCTCCGATATTCACTAGGGCAGATCCAAACAAAGACCCTCAGGTATTTATTGATAGAATGTAGAGGACGTTAAGGGTATTGAAGGCCACTGCGACTGAGTCAGTTGAGCTAGCTTCCTATATAATCTGAGATGTTAAAGTTAATTGGTACGAGTGTTGGAAATTGTCCAGAGTTGAGGATGCTCCTCAAGTAGTATGGAAGGAGTTTACAGAAGCTTTTCTTCGTCATTATCTGCCACCAGAACTTAGACGGGCCAGAGTTGATCAGTTCTTGACCCTTCGGCAGAGTAACATGAGTGTTCGGGAGTATAATCTTCAGTTTGATTCATTTGCTAGGTATGCACCCACTGTTGTATCTAAGATGGAGGATCGGGTTCACCAGTTTGTGATGGGATTAGATCCTCACTTGCTTAACGATTGTATGTCGGTCTCACTTCAGCCTGACATGGATATTTCTCGTATTCAGGAATACTCTCAAGGTGTAGAGGAGAATAAGTAGAAGAAGAGGATCGTTAAGGTCATTCACTCGGTGGCTCTGCTACCGATGGATCAAGATATGCTGCCTGCCTATCATGCCAAAGGCGCTGCTGGATCGTGAGAATGATAGGGCCCAGAATAAAAGAGCGAGGTCTTCGGGTCCTTTTGGTGAGTTTCGAGGTGGTCGGAGGCAACAGTACCCGAGGTATCCATCCCAGCCATTGGCTATCGCACCCCCTCAGTTTGGCGATAAGATATTTGATCGTTCCACATATTCATGGACTGTCAGCATTCTAGGGCCTCAGGTTCTCAGTATAGGGGTGAGTCAAGTCAGATGAGGCCGCCCTTGCCACGATGTGCTCAGTGTGGTAAACAGCATGCTGCGTAGTGCCGTATGGGGCTGAGGGTTTGTTATACTTGTGGTTATCCGGGCCACATTATGAGGGATTGTCTGACGAGAGGTGATGCAAGCATAGCTCAGCCAGCAGGATCTGTAGCTGGTTCGTCATCATTGGTACGCCCCCCTAGGCAAGCACCAGTGAGTAACGGTAGAGGCCGAGACGGAGCATCTAGCTCGAGCGGTCCTCAGAACTGCATTTATGCGTCGGCAGGACGACATGATCAGGAGTCATCGCCTGATGCTTTTACAGGTATATTGTTAGTCTCCTCATATGATATATATGCATTGATTGACCCAAGTTCCACCTTATCACATGTTACTCCATTGGTTGCTAGTAAGTTTGGAATAAAACCTGAATTGGTTAAACCTTTTGAGGTGTCTACACCTGTTGGAGTCTTAATGATAGCTAAGCAGGTATATAGAGATTATATAATAGTAGTTCATGGACGATCTACCGTAGAGGACCTAATCGTGTTAGATATGGTATAATTTGATGTTATAATGGGTGTGGATTGGTTGGATTCTGGTCATGCCAACATAGATTGTAGATTAAAGATAGCCCAATTTCCATTCCCAGGGGAGCCTGTTTTGGAGTGAAAAGGTAATACGGCGTCGCCAAGAGGAAGATTTATTTCCTATTTCAAGGTAAGTAAGATGATCAGAAAGGGCTGTATTTATCTGTATATTGTCGATATCGGGGACATCGATACCGAGACCTTTATGTCATTCCAAGACCGATCTCGGGAGGCTTGAAGTAGAACCTGAAGTTCGACCCCGAAGTGCATACTACGAGAAAGTGTATCGAAGGCCCATCATGGCCTACCTCGAAGCTGTGCAAATCGATGACCGTCATGGAAAGGAGGGAAACTCCCAATGACTCGTGTATAGAGATGATAAGGTCAGCAAGAGATAGTACAAGTCCGCACTAGGCCATTATACAGTTGTACCAATATCATTTCTATAAACTATATCATGGCCTAAGGATCTCTTTTATCATCTGCATCGCATTCCTGCATAAGTCTACAATTCTGCCTTCCGAGACTAAACGATGCCTGCATCTGCATCGCATTCTGGCATAAGGCTACCATTTTGCCTTCCGAGACTAAACGTTGTCTGCACCTGCTCTGCATAAGGCTACCATTCTGCCTTTTGAGACTAAATGTTGTTTCCATCTGCATCGCATTCTTGCATAAGGCTACCGTTCTGCCTTCCGAGACTAAACGATGCCTGCATCTGCATCGCATTCTGGCATAAGGCTACCATTTTGCCTTCCGAGACTAAACGTTGTCTGCACCTGCTCTGCATAAGGCTACCATTCTGCCTTTTGAGACTAAATGTTGTTTCCATCTGCATCGCATTCTTGCATAAGGCTACCGTTCTGCCTTCCGAGACTAAACGTTGTCTCCATCTGCATCGCATTCTTGCATAAGGCTACCATTCTGTCTACTGATACTAAACGATATCTCCATCTGCATCGCATTCTTGCATAAGGCTACTATTTTGCCTTCCGAGACTAAATGTTGCCTGCACCTACTCTACATAAGGCTACTATTCTGCCTTCCAAGACTAAACACTGTCTCTATCTGCACCTGCTCTGCATAAGGCTACCTTTCTGCCTTCCGAGGTTAAGCTCTACCTCCATTTGCATTCGCATTCCTTTATAAGGCTACAATTCTGCCTTTCGAGGCTAAGATCTGCCTCCAATTTGATTTCTAAGACCACTAATGTATCAAGCATTATTCATTTCGCTTTGGTTTCAGGCTAAACCCTGCCCCTTTAATTCGCAAGACTAAGCTCTGTCTTGTTAGTATCATACTTTTGCATCTTCATGGGCTGAAATATCGCCAACCTATTCAAAGGCGTCATCGTTCGGAGGCACCATCTTCATAGCCTGAGAACAGCATGTCATGGCCTAAGGATCTCTTTTATCATCTGCATCACATTCTTACATAAGGCTACAATTCTGACTTCCGAGACTAAACGCTGTCTCCATGTGCATCGCATTCTTGCATAAGGCTACCATTTTGCCTTCCGAGACTAAACGATGTCTGCACCTGCTCTGCATAAGGCTACTATTTTACCTTTTGAGACTAAATATTGTCTCCATCTGAATCGCATTCTAGCATAAGGCTACCATTCTACCTTCCGAGACTAAACGTTGTCTCCATCTGCATCACATTCTTGCATAAGGCTACAATTTTGCCACCTGATACTAAACGTTGTCTCCATCTGCATCGCATTCTTGTATAAGGCTACCATTTTCCCTTCCAAGACTAAACGATTCCTGCACCTGCTCTACATAAGGCTACCATTCTGCCTTCTGAGACTAAATGTTGTCTCTATCTGCACCTGCTCTGCATAAGGCTACCTTTCTGCCTTCCGAGGTTAAGCTCTACCTCCATCTGCATTCGCATCCCTTCATAGGGATACAATTCTACCTTTCGAGCCTAAGCTCTGCCTCCAATTTGATTTCTCAGACCACTGTTGTATCAAGCATTATTCATTTCGCTTTCGTTTCAGGCTAAAGTCTGCCCCTTTAATTCGCAAAACTAAGCTCTGTCTTGTTAGCATCATACTTTTGTATCTTCATGGGCTGAAATATTGCCAACCTATTTAAAGGCGTCATCGTTTGGACGCACCATCTTCATAGCCTGAGAACACCATGTCATGGCCTAAGGATCTCTTTTATCATCTGAATCGCATTCCTGCATAAGGCTAAAATTCTGCCATTCGAGACTAAACGTTGTCTCCATCTGCATCGCATTCTTGCATAAGGCTACCATTCTGCCTTCTAAGACTAAACGTTATCTCCATCTGCATCGCATTCTTGAAAAAGGATACCATTCTTCCTTACGAGACTAAACGGTGTCTCCATCTGCATAGCATTCTTCCATAAGGCTACTATTTTACCTTCCGAGACTAAACGCTGTCTCCATCGGCATTGCATTCTTGCATAAGGCTGCCATTCTACCTTCCGAGACTAAACGATGTATCCATCTGCATCGCATTCTTGCATAAGGATACCATTCTGCCTTCCGAGACAAAACGTTGTCTCCATCTGCATCGCATTCTTGCATAAGGATACCATTCTGCCTTCCGAGACTAAACACTGTCTTCACCTGCTCTGTATAAGGCTACCAATCTATTTTCTGAGACTAAACGTTGTCTCCATCTGCACCTGCTCTACATAAGGTTACTATTCTGCCTTCTGAGACTAAACGATGTCTCCATATGCTCCTGCTCTGCATAAGGCTACCTTTCTGACTTCCAAGGTTAAGCTCTACCTCCATATTCATTGCATTCTTGCATAAGGCTACCGTTCTGCCTTCCGAGACTAAGCGTTGTCTCCATCTGCATAGCACTCTTGCATAAGGCTACAATTCTGCCTTCCGAGACAAAACGTTGTCTCCATCTGCATCGCATTATTGCATACGACTACCATGCTGTTTTACGAGACTAAACGTTGTCTCCATCTGCATCGCATTATTGCATACGACTACCATGCTGTTTTACGAGACTAAACGTTGTCTCCATCAGTATCGCATTCTGCCTTCTGAGACTAAACGCGTCTCCATCTGCACCTGCTCTGCATAAGGCTACCATTCTGCCTTCTAATACTAAACGTTGTCTCCATCTCCACCTGCTCTTCATAAGGCTACCATTCTGCCTTCTGAGACTAAATGATGTCTCCATCTGCACCTTCTCCGCATAAGGCTACCTTTCTGACTTTTGAGGTTAAGCTCCACCTCCATCTTCATTCGCATCCCTACGTAAGGCTGCCATTCTACCTTCCGAGACTAAACGATGTATTCATCTGCATCGCATTCTTGCATAAGGATACCATTCTGCCTTCCGAGACTAAACACTGTCTTCACCTGCTCTGTATAAGGCTACCAATCTATTTTCTGAGACTAAACGTTGTCTCCATCAGTATTGCATTCTGCCTTCTGAGACTAAACGCGTCTCCATCTGCACCTGCTCTGCATAAGGTTACTATTCTGCCTTCTGAGACTAAACGCGTCTCCATCTGCACCTGCTCTGCATAAGGTTACTATTCTGCCTTCTGAGACTAAACGCGTCTCCATCTGCACCTGCTCTGCATAAGGTTACTATTCTGCCTTCTGAGACTAAACGCGTCTCCATCTGCACCTGCTCTGCATAAGGTTACTATTCTGCCTTCTGAGACTAAACGCGTCTCCATCTGCACCTGCTCTGCATAAGGTTACTATTCTGCCTTCTGAGACTAAACGCGTCTCCATCTGCACCTGCTCTGCATAAGGTTACTATTCTGCCTTCTGAGACTAAACGCGTCTCCATCTGCACCTGCTCTGCATAAGGTTACTATTCTGCCTTCTGAGACTAAACGCGTCTCCATCTGCACCTGCTCTGCATAAGGCTACCATTCTGCCTTCCGAGACAAAACGTTGTCTCCATCTGCATCGCATTATTGCATATGACTACCATGCTGTTTTACGAGACTAAACGTTGTCTCCATCAGTATTGCATTCTGCCTTCTGAGACTAAACGCGTCTCCATCTGCACCTGCTCTGCATAAGGCTACCATTCTACCTTCTAATACTAAACGTTGTCTCCATCTCCACCTGCTCTTCATAAGGCTACCATTCTGCCTTCTGAGACTAAATGATGTCTCCATCTGCACCTTCTCCGCATAAGGCTACCTTTCTGACTTTTGAGGTTAAGCTCCACCTCCATCTTCATTCGCATCCCTACGTAAGGCTACCATTGTGCCTTTCGAAGATAAGCTCTGCCTCCAATTTTATTTCTTGAGAGCACCGTTGTATAAAGCATTATTCATTTCGCTTTCTTTTAAAGCTAAGATTTGCCCCTTTATTTCGCAAGACTAAGCTCTGTCTTGTTAGCATCATACTATTGCATCTTCATGGGCTGAAATATCGCCAACCTATCCAAAGGCGTCATCCTTCGAAGGCACCATCTTCATAGCCCGAGAAAACCATATCATGGCCTAAGGATCTCTTTTATCATCTGCATCGCATTCCTGCATAAGGCTACAATTCTGCCTTACAAGACTAAATGTTGTCTCAATCTGCATCGCATTATTGCATAAGGCTACCATTTTGCCTTCCGAGACTAAACGCTATTTGCACCTACTCTGCATAAGGCTACAATTCTACCTTTTGAGACTAAATGTTGTCTCCATCTGCATCGCATTCTTGCACAAGGCTACTATTCTGCCTTCTTATACTAAACGATGTCTCCATCTGCATCACACTCTTGCATAAGGCTACCATTCTGCATTCCGAGACTAAACATTGTCTCCATCTGCATCACACTCTTGCATAAGGCTACCATTTTGCCTTCCGAGACTGAACGTTGCCTGCACCTACTTTACATAAGGCTACCATTCTTCCTTCTGAGACTAAACGTTGTCTCTATCTGCACCTGCTCTGCATAGGGCTACCTTTCTTCCTTCCGAGGTTCAGCTCTACCTCCATCTGCATTCGCATCCCTTCATAAGGCTACAATTTTGCCTTTCGAGGCTAAGCTCTGCCTCCAATTTGATTTCTAAGACCAGTACTGTATCAAGCATTATTCATTTCGCTTTCGTTTCAGGTTAAACTCTGCCCCTTTAATTCGCAAGACTAAGCTCTATCTTGTTAGTATCATACTTTTGCATCATCGTGGGCTGAAATATCGCCAACCTATTCAAAGGCGTCATCGTTCGGAGGCACCATTTTCATAGCCTAAGAACACCATGTCATGTCGTAAGGATCTCATTTATCATCTGCATCACATTCTTGCATAAGGCTACAATTCTGCCTTCCGAGACTAAACGTTGTCTCCATCTGCATCGCATTCTTGCATAAGGCTACCATTTTGCCTTCCGAGACTAAACTATGTCTGCACCTGCTCTGCATAAGGCTACCATTCTACCTTTTGAGACTAAATGTTGTCTCCATCTACATCGCATTCTTGCATAAGGCTACCATTCTGCATTCCGAGACTAAACATTGTCTCCATCTGCATCGCATTCTTGCATAAGGCTACCATTCTGCCTTCTGATACTAAACGATGTCTCCATCTGCATCACACTCTTCCATAAGGCTACCATTTTGTCTTCCGAGACTAAACGTTGCCTGCACCTACTCTACATAAGGCTACCATTCTACCTTCTGAAACTAAACGCTGTCTCTATCTGCACCTGCTCTGCATAGGGCTACCTTTCTGCCTTCCGAGGTTCAGCTCTACCTCCATCTGCATTCGCATCCCTTCATAAGGCTACAATTTTTCCTTTCGAGGCTAAGCACTGCCTCCAATTTGATTTCTAAGACCACTATTGTATCAAGCATTATTCATTTCGCTTTCGTTTCTGGCTAAACTCTGCCCCTTTAATTCGCAAGACTAAGCTCTATCTTGTTAGTATCATACTTTTGCATCTTCGTGGGCTGAAATATCGCCAACCTATTCAAAGGCGTCATCGTTCGCAGGCACCATCTTCATAGCCTGAGAATACCATGTCATGGCCTAAGGATCTCTTTTATCATCTGCATCACATTCTTGCATAAGGCTACAATTCTGCCTTTCGAGACTAAACGTTGTCTCCATCTGCATCGCAT